>VXBJ01002447.1:185995-274184 GCA_013400055.1 Nycticryphes semicollaris
CTTCATAGGTTGCTGTCTTAGTGTAGAGCTGGCCTTTTGAGTGGTAGTTGGTGCTGTCTTGAATAGTGACAGAGCTAGACTAGCTTGTGCAAGAGTGCAGTCTTACATATGAGAATGAAGTTGTCCAGACTGAAGTTTAATTTTTCTTTAACTACATGGGTGTTTTGCTGCTATTTCTGTAAAATACTGAACTAGCTGCTTTCGGGCATTAGACAGAGTTGTCAAAGAATATAATCAGTGCACAGAGCAGAGCCCTTACCTGTTATGTTTCTTAGTGATTTTTAATGCCCTAAGTCAGCACTACTCTTGTGCTTCTGACAAGATACAGCAATACTTTCTGGCCTGCCCTCTCAGTGGTTTCAAAAAGAGGATAAAGGATTTGGAAAGGAACTGAAAGTCTCATTGAGAACCTGCAGCAGGGTGTCCTTTGAGATGCATTTGATATTGAGATTGTATTTTTACATCAGCAAGAGGAAAGATGCGCTTGATAGTACTGAAAGCTTGCTGATGGTGCTCTTGGCGTTGTTTGGAATATTTGCCTTTTGCCAGATCAGGAGGCCATTTCTGACCCGTATGACAGGGCTTGAGGAATTTCTGGAGCCTTCTGTTCTGCAAACTGAACAACCTCAACTCTCACAGCCTTTATTTTATAGGACAGATGCTCCATTCATCTGGTCATTTTTGTGGCCCTCCTTTAGACCCATTCTAACAGGTCCATGTCTTTCCTGTGCTGAAGGCTCCATATGTGGATGCAGAACTCCAGGTGGAATCTCAGAAAAAAGGAGTAGAGGGGAAGAATCACTTCCCTTGAACGACTGCTCATATTTCTTTTTATGCAGCCTAAGATATGGTTGGCTTTCTGGGCTGCAAGCACATTGCTGTCTCATGTCTATTTTTTTCATGCATCAGTACCATCAAGTCCTCCTCTGCTCCCTGTCCCTTCATCCTCTAGCCTGTACTGATACCAGGGGTTGCCCTGACCCGGGTGTCATTCGACCTCGTGAGATTCACATTGGCTCACTTAAGCCTGTCCAGGTCCCTCTGGATGGCATTCCATTCTCATCACTCACAGAATCAAATGGTTTAGGTTGGAAAGGATCTTAAAGAGCATCTAGTTCAATCTCCCCAGCCATGGGCTGGGACACTTTCTGCTAGACCAGGTTGCTGAAAAGCCTTGTCTGGTTTGGCCTTGAATGTGCTTCCAGGGGTGGGGCTTCCACAGCTTCTCTGGGCAACCTGTTCCAGTGTTTTCACCAGCACAGTAAAAAATTTCTTCCTGATATCTAATCTAAATCTAGCCTTTTCCAGTTTTAAACCATTACGCCTCATCCTATGACTATATGCCCTTGTAAAAAGTCTCTCTACAACTTTCTTGTAGGCCCCCTTGAGATTCTGAAAAGCTGCTAAAAGGTCTCCCCGGAACATTCTCTTCTCCAGGCTGAACAACCCCAACTCTCTCAGCCTGTCTTCATAGGAAAAGTTCTTCATCCCTCTGATCGTCTTTCTGGCCCTCCTCTGGACTCACTCCAACAGGCCCATGTCTTACGTTGGTGTCTCCAGAGCTGGATGCAGTACTCCAGGTGGGGTCTCATGAGAGCAGAGTAGAGGGGCAGAATCACCTCCCTCTACCTGCTGGCTGCACTTCTGGTGCAGCCTTGGATGCAGTTGGCCTACTGAGCTGGAAGTGCACATTGCTGGCTCATGCTGAGCTTCTCATCAATGAACACCCCTAAGTCCTTCTCCTCAGGGATGTTCTCAATGTGTACTCTGCCCAGCCTGTATTTGTGCGTGGGATTACCGTGACCCAGGTGCAGGACCTTGCACTTGGCATGGTTGAATTTCATGAGGTTGTCGTGGGCCCACCTCTCAGGCTTGTCACCTTCCCTCTGGATGCCATCCCTCCCCTCCAGTGTGTCGACTACACCACATAGCTTGGTGTCATCGGCAAACTTGCTGAGGGTGCACTCAATCCCATTGTCCATGTCTCCGATGAAGATGTTAAACAGCACCAGTCCTAGTACCGACCCCTGAGGAACACCACTCATCATTGGTGGTGAGCCATCAACTTGGACATTGAGATACTGACTGCAGCTCTTGAGTGTGAGCATCCAGCCAGTTCCTTACCTGACAACAAGTTCATCCATCATATCCATGTCTCTCCAGTATAGAGACTAGGATGTTGTGCAGGATAGTGTCAGGTGCTTTGCAAAAGTCCAGATAGATGACATTAGCTGCTCTTCCCTTATCCACCAATGCTGTAATCCCCCCTGTCATGGAAGGCTGTCAGATTTTTCAGGCATGACTTGCCTTTGGTGAAGCCACGGTGTTGACCCTCAAACTTGCGGAGGGTAGATTCAATCCCACTGTTCTTATCATTGATGGAGATATTGAACAGTAACTGGTCCCAGTATGGACCCCTGATAGACACTGCTTGTCACTGATGTCCATCTGGACATTGAGCTGTTGACTGCTATGCTCTGGATGCAAACATCCAACCAATTCCTCATCCAGCGGACAGTCCACCCATCAAATCCAGATCTCTCCAATTCAGAAAGAAGGATGTTGTGGGGGACTGTGTCAAAGGCCTTAGGGAAGTCCAGATAGGTGGTATCTGTTATCTCTTCCCTTGCCCACTTGAGTACTCACCCTAACATAAAAGGCCACTAGGTTTTTCGGACAGTACTTGCCCTTGGTGAAGCCATGCTGGCGGTCTTGAGCCACCTCCTTGTCCTTCATGTGCTTTATGGTGTAGGAGAACTGGTGGGGAGTTGTGGATACTATTACCTCAGGGACTAGCGGAAAGACATTTCTTTTCAGGGAGGTGATGACTGGGCATGATGTAAGTCACTTGAGTGCTGGGACACTGTCTTGTAACTTACATGATATTTCTTCTTCTGGATCATTAGCTGGACAGCTGGCACCATTTTAGTTTACAAGTTCTCATTTCCCACTGAAAGACGAAATAAGATTGTAAGCAAACATAACAAGTACTTTGAACCTGTGAGAAGTGGACTGATAAACCCTTTAGAGAGTTCTTATGGATCAAGAAAGGTGCTGAACAAGAAGTTGTAATGAGTCGGGGGGTGGGAGATGGGAAGGAAGAAGCTGTTGTCAGTGGTAGTTGAGCAGATAATAGCATCTCTTTCAGTCTGTTTTCTAGGCATATCTAGAAGAAATTTGAAGAGTTTCCTACTTGCTACCGTTGCTTCTACTTTTTTGGTGTGTCTTTGAAGATACAGATGATTCAAACACTAGCATTTCACTGCATGTCACTATTTAGCACCTAAAATAACATTGATAGGCATTTGAATTTATATCTCTTGTAATAAAGCTGGGAAGGGTGGTATCATGTTCTTCATAGATTTAAGTGGACTTCCCTCTGCTGTTTAAGCACAACTTAACCTTCAGGGTTGTAACTGCTTTGTAGTTGTAAGTGTTACATACTTATTTTCTAAAATGAATAACTGGGGTATTGTGTAACAGCAGATTTGGATAAAACCCAGTGCCTTACACTGCTGTGTGCCTGCCCTGCATGGCTACTTATTCAAGGTCTGAGTTTGATACTGAAAATAGTAATCTTACTCATATTTCTACTTATTATTTATTCATAACACATGTAAATTTATTAATAAGTAGTATTTCATTTCACAGTTGATCAGAGAAAGAAAATAGAATTGGAAATGGAAGAGACACGTATCCAGGCATTAGAGGTACAAATTCTATTCTTCATACAAGAAAAAGAAAGACTACTTTCAGTAAACTAGAGCTGGTAGAAATCTATTACAGATTTATTGTAGAGGACAAATAAGTGGAGAAGAAAAAAGAATACTAATTTGCTAAATGTGTTTGCTTTAATAATGCACGTCTTGCTTCCTTAGACTCTCAAAAGAGACTGGGCATTGGAGTCTGAAATGCGTTTAAAAAGCACATGTGAAGAGCTGTCTGAAAAACATCAGACTGAAATGGTTGAACTGCAGAAAACTCTGGAAATGGAATTAGAAAGACTCAAAACAGACCTGGGTTTTCTTTCTCTTGAGAATGAACAGTGTAAAAGTAAGTGACGTGGTCTGTGAAGCAGTTGAAAAACGGCAAACCTAACTAAGTATTTTTAGAACCTGTATACTAGATATACCCATGTAGTCTTATTTAAAAACTGGGTTGAAGGCATGAGACTGTTTAGAAAACAGGGTACAAATGAAACATTGTTTAAAGCCAAGTTAGCTGCATTGTGTTTTGACTTCGACAGAGTATGAAATGGACTATGTTTTCCGTCAATTGTATTGAAGGGAGGTGTGGTTTTGCTGCCAGGTTAAAACAGGCTTTGGTAATCACTGAATTAATTAAAATTACAATTAATTATCAATAGAAGCTTCTTCTAAGAAAAGAAAAATTTGGTTTGGACTGGGAATAGTTAAAATTTGATGGAACAGTAACTTTTTGAAATACTATTCTAGAAGTGATGTGTTTGAGGCTACTGTAATTAGAGTTTTCATTAACTTGAAAATGAAATCTGGATGAGTACCTAGCTAGCCATATCTCTTTGTCTTTTTGCTAAGATGCAAAGGAGTTAGGACTAGGAAAAGTTTGTGTAGGTCTCAAAAATCTGACATACTTGACAAGATAGTGGTTGATCAGCACAATAGCATCAGATTTACTGTTACTGATGTCATGAAAAGGAATCACCAGATGTAGTATGCTACGAATTGAGAAGAGATAGCAGTGTTAAAAGTACTAGATGATGCTTACTGGTGGGCAGCAAGACGAGGTTTGAGAAGTGAAGAGTAGACTTTTTGACGTGCTATGGGTCGGATGCTTTCACAGCATTGCTTGCCTTTGGCAGCTGTGAGGACGTGTTTATAGCAATGGCCTGTTCTTCCCAGACTTCACTGGCTTTTATAGCTTACCCTGAACCTGTTTCATTAAAGTCTTTTCCATGAGGTTGAGCATCTGTTGCAGCTCACTGTGGCTCAAATGCATTCACTTGATTGATTCTTTCTGGGAAGGATCAAGATTTGCAGGGTTCAGAGAGTGCTCAGCACCAAGGCAGAGCGCACTTGGCACAACCTTGTCTTTCTTGTCCCTATCTTTTAATGCCTGATGTTGAGTGTGGTCATAGGAGAGGTTCTGTGGTTAGGCCATGAAAAAATGCTTGATTCCCTGTTCCAAGTATGTGTGCTTCCAGTTCAGGATGGCTGTCAGTTTATGCAGAGACCAAATGGTCATCTCTACGATACTACTCTTGTTTACCTCATGGCTACCAGTGTGGGATGCAGAGAATTAGGAAACGTTTGACTTTCAAGTACTTCACTATTCAAGTATTTTTTTGATTGCCTGTAAGCTAGCACTGTAGTCTAGAAACAAGCATTTCTATTTAATTGCACAAAAGTTGTGCAGGTGGTTCAGTAACAACGATGGTGGTGTAACAGAACTAATTTTTAATTTTACTAAAATGTACAGAATTGGAGAAGCAACACCAGTTAGCCGTCACAAAATTACAAGAACAGCTGCCGACTAAACATAACCAACTTCTAGAAAATAAGAAGATGAAAAGCCAAGAAAAAGAACGAAGTCTTGAGAACGAGGTAAATATGATTTCTTAACGTGTTTTGAGTGGTTGATTACTGCATATAGAATGTAACAAAAACTAGACCATATGCATATTATTTGGGTGACTTGTTTGTATTTAGGGATTTTATTGAAAAACTAAAATGTATCTCGTGAAGTAGGTAGATAGTTTGGGATTTTCTGTAGTGGTTCAGTATCTTTTTGAATGCAGTTGCCTCTGTGCGATCTGATGCTTTTTCTCCCTCTGTATTTATATGCTTAATTTTCTGGTTACCATGTTCCATTTTTGTCTAGCTAATATCTTATTTTTGCCAGTGATGATAAATATGGCATTAGGAACAAACTTCTTTCTCTAAGAGAAGTTGGGTCTAAGCTAAGTATTACTTAGTATTTCTGGCAGCCTGGGTCAGGAACAGAGAGTCTAATTATTACTAAGTGTTACCACCTGTTCTGAGAGAACTGTTTGTTGCATATAAAATAAGCAATTAGAATAAAATTATTTTGAAAAAGTTGGGGATTTTCTTTGGTTTTGGATATTTTAGTTTTTTTGATGTCTTCTGTAGCTGGAGGAACTTCAGGTCATGCATGAAGAACTCAAGACTCGTTCACAAGAAGAAATTGGGCAGCTTTGGTCTCAGCTTGATAGTACTCGAGCAAATCGGCAAGAGCTAAGTGGTATGCTTGCAAAATTGATGCATTTTAGTTCCTGTCTCTTCTTCATATAGAAGTATGCATTAATGACATGAAATGTTTTTAATAGTGTACCAAAACCATATGGGTAGGACACAGTGTCAGTGGGTTGCACCCTAGTGATATCTTTCTGAAGTGAGAGGTGAGTCAGTATTAGATGACTACATGGTTCTGCAATGTCAGAAAGCTTGGTACAGCTGTGGGGAAAAAGCTCACTCCTATTGTTTTCCTTTCCCTTCTCACCCTTCCTTCACCTTAATTTTTTAGTGAAAAACATACCTTTTAATTTTTATATTGCAATGTCAAATTAAGTATAACATAGTAAAAAATTGAGAAAATGCTTGTCATTTCAATAACATGCTCCTATTTGTATTTAGTGTGGAAGTGGCGATGAATTCAGTTAAGAAAACTGAATTGAGAAAAAGATAGACAGTGAAGATTACCAGTTTTTTTATGACTTTGGTTTATTGTGCCTTGATATATTTTCTTTTATTTGGATATAATAAAGAGATCAGTCTACTTACAAAAAAAAAAAAAAAGAAAAAGAAAAAGACAGATATACTTTAAAACTGTGATTAGGTTATATCTTGATATAGAAATGGCTTTTTTTCCCCTTCAGTTTTGAAGTGAGTTAAAATGCTTTTATGTTCATACTCAAAATGGAGGTTCATCATCTTCTGAAAGACTTTTAATTCTTACAGCCTTGAGTTAAAGCTAGCTCTATTTTTAAAATACAATAAAAACATTCAGGTGAGGCTTCTGAACTCAGAATGAATTATAAGGCTGTTTTCCTATAAGGCTAAAAATATGGTTTTTAACATATTTTAAATGTTAACATGTTTTAAAATATTGTTTTTTCCATAACAATGCTTATGTTTGAAAAATAAATATCCCCTAAACCTAAAAGCAAAAAATAAAAGCAAAATGTTGTGCACAGCAGTTAAGCATGAAGTTTTGGAGGTTTTGTTGGCTTAGGATTTATTTGGTTGGTGTTTTCTTTAGTCTTATGTGTATCTACGCTAGACTTTTATGAAAAATTTTTAAAGCGTGAAAGAAAACAATGACTCACTGAAATATGACATTATGTACTTTATATATCTTAAGGTACCTCTTCTAAGATCTAGGTGTATTAAACAACAGTCAACCTTACCGTGTAGTCATTGGAGATGACACATCTCAGATGTGCATACAAAAGCTTGTATAATACAGGAAAGAAGAAATTTTGGAAAATTAAAAAAACTAGAGGCCATGTTGTTACCTTGACTGTGTGTTTTTACCTTTTATTGAGACTGTAACATTAGGTGGTGTTCTCTACTTCTGCTGGGATAATTGAAGCATATTACATTTGCCTTTGGTGGGATAATTGAAGCATATTACATTTGCCTTTGGTTTTAAATACAAGATCACATTTTCTAAATGATATAATTGTAAATAGCTTTTGAAGTATAATTGGGTTTTGTGAGGGTGGGGTTTTTTAATCGGTATTTTTTGTCAAAAATTGAATAATCATTTTTCTGTTTAGTCAGACTTTACCTTGACTTCTTTAGATCTCTGTTTGAATACTGCAGAAGTATAGCAGATAGCACTTTGCTGGAATTCTTTTCTTTCCTTTCTGTAGCCCTAATCTTTATTAACCTTTCAAATATCTTTCCATCTTTCTAATCACTCATGTTCCCATTTTATGGACCCTTTTTGTTTCTTCACCTTGCTTGAGATGGTGAGACCAGAATGCAACCTGTGGTTCAGGTCAGGGTATCTCCTTTGGTGTGTGAGATCTTAAAGGTAACTTGTTTTACTCTTCACTTGATTGATCTCTTGACAATGCATTTGGATTGTTTTGAGGACTTGTGGTGGTGGATTCAAAATGTAGCAGCTGGACAATAGGATGGATTACTGCTCTAATGTAAGAGTGACATGCCAGTATGCCAGTTCAAAACCATTAAACCCATTTCTGAGTTACTTTTTGTGCTGGCAGATTTTGCTGGTTAGGCAAAGCCCACCCCTGCCAAAAACCTACCTGTGCCAGGTTGGACTTTCTTTGACTGTCCTGTTGGTGGTGCTACTAGTCCCTGCTTGTCACTTGATTCCTCTGGTCCTTGTGCTTGGCAACAGCTCCATTTGTAAGCAGGTTTGAGCCATGTATTTATTTTTCCTATTCTTTCTGTTTGCATGTTCATTGTGATAATTTTTCATGCCAAGTGTGCGTTTGCTGGTTTGCTACCTAAAACCACTGTGACAATCAGCTTCTGTTGCTTCCGGGGTGGCATCCTCTGTTTCATAAATGTTTCTGAAGTATTTCTTTCTTGTATAACATCAGCAGATGCTTTTCTCCTAGTTCTTTTGTTGTGAAATGCAGTTACATCTTCAATTGATTCTGTGGGGATTCAGCTATTTAAGTCATCTGAGAAACATTTTTAATTTCCAGTAATGATCTTGGTACTTGTTTTTTTTTTCTCCCTATCTTTTTCCTTTCCTGATGCATTACTGCTTTTTTTAATACAGAGCGTGGGGAAGAAAGCTCTCGGAGTTAATGAACTGCTGGCCATTGCTCTCACTCGCTTTCCATGGTTTTGTGCTAAAGATGGGGTTTATCTGTGTAGTTTTCCCTGTAGCAAATTAACTGCTGTTGATTAAGTCACTGCTTCTGGTTGCTACAACAAGCAGGTGTGAAGATTAAGCAATAAATATTGTAGGACTCAGCATGTCAGTAGCCCAGACCTGAAGCACAAGGAAATGAGGAGGGCTAACAGCCTGCGAGTTGTTTTGAACCTTGTCACTAGGGATGGTTTCTCTGAATACAATGTAAATGGAGAGCGTGGCTTTACTGTCTACTGAAGTTCATTTTCTTATGTTGTTTGTCGGGTAACATTTTACTGCTATCTCAACCACTGAAATATAGCTGATCTTCACAGAATGCTGTAGCCTACAGATATGTACTTCTGAGTACTTGTGTTGATTTTACCTCCATTCCAGAGCTAAAAGAGCAGCACCCAGCTCGTGCATCAGAGGTGGAAGAAATAGAGTGTTTAAAACAGCAATTTGAACAACAGTGTCAGCAGAGAAAAAGTGAGCATGAAACTGAATTGGAACAACTGAGACTTTATTTTGAAAAGAAGTTAAGAGTTGCTGAAGAAAACTACAAAGAAGAATTAACATTGCTGCATCAGAGATTGCAAGAAGTAAAGGGATATCCACTGTCAGAGTTGGAAGTGAGTCAAGATCAAACAGGGGACACCAGGTGATCCATTCTTTTTCCTTTCATCTCATGTTATGACAGCATGCTTCCATTAATTCTATTTTATATGTATATATTAAAAGTGATGTTAGCATTTAATATATTGGGAAGGTGACATTAGGTGATCTGTAGGTAGAAACCCAGCAATGGAAGTGATGAGTTGTAAATCAGCAAGTTAATTTCACTTGGCTTGTGACATGTTGCAATCTTAAATTTTCAACCCTTTCCTCAGATCTTCTGTTGCAGTTTTTGAAGAGGCTTCTGAGAAAGAGAAAAGAGATACACTTGGTCAGCTAAATCAACAGCTGGAACAACATCAGGTAGTATTTTTGATAAATTAAAGTTCTACTGTTTGTTACATGACCTGTATGTAAATTGCTGTCTGATTCCTAGCTCTTAGCAGAAAATTAGTTAATTAAGCCTTAATAAATGTGTCAAATTATTTTTGACAAGTGTATTATAAACTAACAACTTTTAAACAGTTCTCAGACTAGCAGAACAGATGAAACACGGTGTTCTCTAATTTTGTGTCCTATGTTTGGGTTATCCTGTACCTATTAAGGAGCTTATCAAAGCACTTCCACACAAGAGCATAACTCATGGAGTTTCTCTTCTATATACCTTCTTTAGTAATTGTGCATTTTATTGCTGTCTGTTTTTTTCAAGTGGAGATGGTGGTTTGGTCCCACTTCTCTTTATGCACTTATTTTCCCTGTACCTTGTTGTAATTTAAGATCTTCTTTTCCCAACGTATTTGAAGCTAAGAGTTTCAAAAAGGAATTTTGTTTTTTTTTCTATATTTCTATTTTTTAAATTAATTATGAAGGAATGACAAGCAACAAGATATAGACAACATGACATGAGCCTAATTTCATCAGTAAATCACGCGCGCACACACACACAAAAACGAGTTATAAGCAAGAAATGTATACATCATGCCTTTTTTCTTGTTGCTATTTGTTACCTAGCTACATATGAAACTGCATTCATAGATTATTACTTCTAAGTTGTGTGGTGTGTGGAGGAGATCTCTTCAGCGTTGAGAGTCAATAGTTTCTCTACCCAGATGCATGTGTGACTTCTCCCTCTATTGTACTTTCAATCAGTTTCTGAAACTTATATCTGCTTTCTGGTGTGATTCCAGGGTCTCTCTACCTTGAGGGGCTCTGCCACTCTAGTAGCAGATGGAGTGGCAAGAATGGAGCAAAATCAGCAGGGTTTTTGTGTCAAGCAGGCGCATTATAGTGCAATTCATGTACTGTTCTCACTGAAAGATTCTCAGCATGGTTTCTCCAAAGCTGAAGAGGTCTTTCTAAACCATTTCTTACATGGAAAGAACTTTTCTGTTTGCAGGTACAACTTAAAGAATACTACAGGCATGAATTAGATTCCTTAAGCTCTTCCCTTGCCCTTCAATATAAGAAGGATCTAATGAAAATGAAGATGGATATGTCAGACAAATACGTAACAGAAATTGAGGAAATGCAAAGAAAGCATTGTTTAGAACTTGAGCAGCTCCGTGCCCAACTTTCAGAAGAACATATTAAAGGTAAGTTGAGCTGACAGACTGGGAAGTAAATGGTAAGCTCCTTGCGTGAATTATATTTTTCTTTAAATATTTAAAGACTTACCTAAAGCAGTTTTCAATTTGTTACTAATGTACTCTAAACTATAGGAAACACTTAACACATATTAATTCCTGACGTTGAGCAGTTTGCTTTTTGCCTTCTATAGGTGTATTAAGTTGCACTTCCAAAAATGTGGTGACATGAAAATGATTATTCTGTAGTTAAACCTACTACAATTGTGGAACAGTTGCTAAATGGAATTTATCAGGTTTCCACTGTTGATGCTTTGATGGGCACTATCAATTCCTGAATTAATATCTATTTGAAAATTTCTTAGTGTTGTCCATCTGCTGTGTTAAATGTATCTTACATTTGCATGAAATAGGCCGGTTCTCAGTCTGTTCCATAGACTAGACCTATTTCTATATTCCATACATCTTTTGCCTGTGTTCCTTTTGTGGCTTTGAAAGTGTATTTTCCACCAGTTGGCGTACATACTGAAAATAATTTTTCAGACAAGGAGGGGAAAGTATTTAGAGGGAGCAGAATTTGTAATAGGTACCTTTCGCTGTAGAGTTCAGGTCACATTTCTGCCTATGACTAAACTTAATTAGACTTCCTTTGTGATCACACATTTATGTGATTTCTTAACAGTTGCTGCATTTCTTGAGTTATAAATTATAGAAATGTACTGCCTTGTACTGGGTGAATATGAAATACATGTATTGTTGAGGCACAGGTAAGGGATTATGGCAGTTCTTGTATCTGCAATCTCTTCCGATGAGCATAGTATGATATACAAACACTGGGACTCATCAGCCTTAACTATGCAGCACACATGCCTACAACTGTATGTTGGTTAAAAGGTTCGGTACAACTTTTTAAACTTGCAGTTATATTTCTTATCTAAAATAGTATACTGGACAGTATATCAAAACTTACAATATTTAGAGGTTTGCCCCATCTGCTCTTTGGGGAAATGTCTTGCATAAATAGTATTTGCAAAAGGGGAGATAAAACTTGCATATATCTACTATTACATTGTCAAAAAAAAACCCCTGTTGGCTTGTGTGGCTGTTGCTGCCAGGAAGTCTTGCTACAGGTTTCATGATCCTTCCCAATTATTAGATCTGATAAATTTCAGAGGTGGTGATGATGTGGAACAGAGTACAGAATCATTCTCATGGGGACACTTTTTGGTCTGTAGTTAGTATGGCCATTGATAAACTGCACAGTTGACAACATTCACCTTCACCTTAAAAAAATAAATTCCAGAATGTTATGTCATTTTATTGTTTGGTTTAAGGGTGGGGATTTTGTTTGGTTGGTTTTTATTGTTTTGTTGGGGGTTTTTTTCTTTGCTTTCAGAAATTGCGAGACTGCACCTACAGAGTGCTCAAGATGCAGCGTGGCAAGTTGAAATGGAGGTGGCTGAGCGAGTATCTGTGCTGGAGGAAGAGCACAAAGCTAAGCTCTCTCTCCTTCACTCTGAGAAACAGTGTATTGCAGAGCTTTTGGAAGAAATAAAGCATTTAAAGGAAGAGATTACCAAACAAAAAGACTTTTCTGTGCAGAAAGAAAAACATCTTAAAGAGGAAATGGAAAAGGTAATTGTATTTACAGTACTATTTTCTGTAGACTTGGTCAAGCTCAGATCTGTTAGGAAGGCCAAGAGAGGTGGTGTCCTGGCCCGTGGAGGGGGCAACTAGATGACCTTTAAGGTCCCTTTCAACCTAAACCATTCTATGAGATAAAAGCAGCAACTTATCTTTATAAGTGTGCCTAGTTTAGTCATAGTATTTCCAGCTTTAGGCTTGCATTGGAATACGAGAAATTAGTTCCTCTGCAGACAAACTTTCCTTTAAGAGCAGAGATAGTACGGGAAGGCAGGTTGATCTAGTCCACCTTTTTTATTGCTGTGAGTCAAGCATATGTATACCACTCCAGTACAGGTGTATACAAACGTTTTTCGTTCTTAATATCTCAGTTCAGTATGTCATAGTGTCCTGGTGCAAAAGTAACATGATGAACTTGCATACTGTCTCGTGGTAATGGAGAATTCAGCAGAAAGTGCTGTGGCAGATAGAAAAAGCCACTCTGCCGAATGGGTCCACTCTAAGGAATCCCTGGTTTTAATACAACAGCCTTTGAACCAAATAACCAGAAATAATTTTTCAGACCGTTTTCTGAGGGAAGAAAGAATTGCACAACAGACTTCTGCTTTTATTTTTCTTTGTAGCTCTTGTAAGTCAAAAGTCTTAAAGCTGAAAGTATCATATCTCGCACTTTCCCTCTTACCTGTTAGATCATCTGTCCCATGTGAGGATAAAATAAGAATTAATTAAAAGTTTAGTTTTTAATTTGTTCTGATATTTGAATGCTTATGAGAGTTAGATGGATGAAGCTCTCATTTCTCAAGTCTTCCTCTTCTCACTTTTAAAAGAGAGACAGAGATATGTGTATGCTTTTTCAGACTTAAAAGCTGAGAGAAGTGAAGGTCAAAGAAAACAGTTACAGACAACAACAGTTGAAGCTTCCAGTAGTGAAGTTTTCAGTACTGCTAGTGTATGTCTGCCACCTGCAGTATCTTTTTTGTGGCACTGCTGGCTGGGTAAAAGTTAAGCATATACAGTATGTGGTATTTCAAATAAGCCTGTACTGCACACTGACCCACTATCTCTGGTCTCTTGCTCTCAAAAACAGAGCAAACCAGTTTCCTTAATTGCCTATTTCCAGTGCCCGACACCCCCAGCCCCACTCAAGTTTCCATGCATTGTGTGTTATTCAAAATCTGGGGGTTGCTGATTCTTTTTCTGCCCCTCTGTTTAGATTGTAGCATAAATGATTGCTGAAATATTTGTTAAAAACAGAACTTCCAAGTTAAAACTTCATACTGATATGATCTCTTACTAGCTTTTCATTTTCTTCTAAGAGGTGACCCTGTTGTTTCCTAAGTTTACTATTTTTGTTTACCTACCTATTTTTAGAGTGTTTTTTTCCCACTGGAATGTACAAGGACAGGAGAGATTTAAAAGATTTATTTTTTTTTTACCATGCCCAGTGTAAATACGTAACGTGCCTGTAGCTTTATAAGTTGAACTTCTGAAATGAAGAAAAATGGCCCCAGGAGAAAACAACATAGAATACTATATTAATTCTAGAATTTTTTCCGTTTTTTAAATTTTCCTTACTCCAGGTAAGTTGACATTTCAGACTTACTTTTATTTGGAAGGGTGACTTCACTGCAAGAATTGAATGTCTGAGAACATCCACTTCACACACTTCAGTTTGGTTTTGGTATTTTACATATTTTATGTATTTTAATAACTGCCACAGGTAAAATACAAAATTGCTGAGGATCACAAGAATAAACTAAGGGAAGCCAGAGAAGAAATCCAGAAAATGGAGGCTATGTACAAAGAAAAAGAGAAGAAATGGAAATGTGAAAATGAGGACCAGAGAATCCTAGCAGAAGAGAAGTTATTGTTGTTACGTATAGAATTGCAAAATAGAGCAGAGTATGAGAAGCAGAAATTACAAAAAGAATTTGAACTTCGTGAAGCTGAAATGAATCAGCTTCAAGATCACCAAGCTGCCAAAATTCTAGAACTGGAGAAGTTGGTAAAAGAGCAGCAAAACAACTTCCAGCAACTAGAGGACAGCCTTGCAAGTGCACAGAAATCTCAGGAGCAATACAACAGTGACTTGCAGGCAGCCAGAGCACTCATGGGAAAAGAAGTGGAAAAGGCCACACTTTGTCTGCAAGAAGAATGTGCACGGAAACTTATGGAAGCACAAAGCAGGTAAATCATGAATATTTGAGTGCTTACACTTACTAGTTCAGTTATTTTTATTGTTATTTTTCCTTATTTTAAACTTCGTGAGTCATAGTGATGTAGGCTTGTCACTCATTGGCACCAGATAACTTATATATGGAAAGCTTACTATAGCAAGGAACAGTAATGCTGTCCATTGCTATAGGTTCACTATAGAATTTTGCTTCATGTGAATAAATTCAGCTAGTCTAGCAAATAAGTGAAGTCTAGTCAAGTTCTGCCTGTTACAGTTAATAATACAACACACAGCTGAAAAATCATATACTAGCCTTGAAGGAGGGGAAGTATGTAAGTGGAAAAAGTCTGTATTTTTTTTTCCAAGGGTTTTCAAACAGCTCAAATTATTTTGAGCAAGTTTTTCCTAGTGAAGAAAGCTTGTGTTATCTGCTGAATGCTGAGGTTGATGGGCTGCTTATGGTATTCTTCAATTCTAGTTAGACATGAAGGTTGCAACTGCTTGATTTTTCCTCTTCCCATCTGTTGGTTGCAGTGTATTAAAGTGTATTAAATACAACTACATGTTTGTATTTGCATGCAGTGTTTCAAATTTATCCCTTCTTTCCTCCACAAATCTATGCTTATAAAACAAGATTGGGGAAGTAATTACAGGAAGAAAACTGAAAGCAGGAAATTAGCCTTTAAATAACCCATCACTTTTTAATTATTGGTGTCTGTATCCAAAAATACTGTATTTAATGATTACAGTAGATTGTAGCATTTCAGATACTAAATCATCTGCATGAAACTTTAATCAGACCTCAGGAAGCTGAGATGAGTTCAGAAGAGCTCCAAATATTTCACATACACATCCACAGTTTTTGTCAGATGTTTTTAGATATGTTTCTTATGAAAGTTTGTTACACTTGCTAAGAACACACTTGATGTAGACATGCATATACTGTGTTCTAGGTATTCTCATATGGCAATATTTTCTCAGAGAACAATGTTTGTGTATTGCTCTGTATTAGTGAATAATTTAATGGGGGTTCCAATCTACTTAGTAGTAACCTGATACTATCAGGTGCCATTGCAGAAACATTTAATTACATGGTTATGAAATCATCTTTGTGGCTTGCTTTGAATTAGTTCTGTATTCAAAACATAAAGCAAAATTTGTGGAGGCTAAGTAAGGCATACTTATTTTTCTTTTTATTTATTACTTCAATTACTCATTTTCTTAAGTGTCTTTTTTGACAATATTATCTTAACTTTCTTTGAAATAATATAGGTTTGTGGAGGAACAGAAAGCTATGACTCAGAAAATCACAGCTGAGCAAGAGACTCTTCTGCAAGAGCTGAAAAAGAAACATGTCAATGAGCTGGAATTCCAAAGGCAGCAGTTGCAGGAGAAGCATAAGCAGCACATTAAGTCTCTTGCAGTTGAGTTTCAGGCAAAACACCAAGCTGAAATTGAGACACTTAAATCTACACTAGAAAGTAGACAGCAGAATCAGCTTGAAGATTGTGTTGCTGAACTACAGACAAAGCATCGGGTACAAATTGATGAGCTGGAATCTAAACACTTATCAAATCTGGATTCCTTGGAGTCATCCTACCTATCTGAAATTCAGAATAGAAGGGATGAATGCAGCCAGGCTCTTGAGAAGCTGGAGATGCAGTACAGAGAACAGCTCCATGAAAAGGATAAAATGGATCAAGCACACTCAGTTCAGGAGACAGAAATGTTAAAATTAAAGCATGCTGAAGATCTTCAGGCTTCTGAAAAAAATTTAAAAATTGAGCTAGCTACTGTTCACCTAGAGAAACTTAAAGCCATGGCTGGTGAAGCAGAAGAAGCTTATAAGGTGAGCCAAATTAAAATTGGCATAGAAAGTGAAGTTTCATGGTACGTTTTCTGGCATCACCTTTTCTGTTGCTCTTAGTCTGCATTTCTGCAACCTCCTTTGTGCCAGCACTTGGTGTGTGGCCAGCTGAAATGGGAAACTGAAGCTGAAAATTAAGTCCATCAGTCACTGCATCCCATTCTCCAAATGCTCAAACTAATGAGTTTTCTTAGTGTGTTGAAAAATACAAATGAAGTACTTTTAACGTAATTTAGGTTGGAGGTTATCCATTTTGTGGCTCAGAACTTCTCTACCATGTAATTCTTCAGAAGTGACTAGAGCAAAGTAAATATAATTCTGTAAATTAAGCTGCGTCTCTAGGAATCTGAAGGTCCTCCCTAGTGGCACACTCTCAAGGGGAAGAATAGAAGAAAGGTATTGCTAAAGGACCCAGATGAGATTTTTGGGAGCAGACAGTGGGTGAGTGGACTGTTTAGGGCCTTTAACAGAAGTCCATAACTTTACTCTTGACAGGGCAAAGGTTTAGAGTTTGGATGGGGAAGTACGATTCCAAGATTTCTGCAAGTCAGAGAGATAAGGTTTACATCACTACTAAAAGGTTAAAGCCTTCCAGAGAGATGTATGGTTTTTCAGATTTGTCTGTCACCATGCCCACTTCCCAAACTTATGATTATACATGATTTCTGTGCCCATAAAGGCCAAGAGGAAGATCTTGTGAGGGGAAAATGTGGGTATATTTCTTCTGCCATATCTTTGCTAACTAATTTTGAATTTGCATTTTGATTGTTCTTGAGCATAAAGAACTTCACAAGGAAAAAAAGGAAGATTATGTTGATGGGGAGCTTTGTTATGCATAGCGGAAAAAGTAGATTTTCAAAACTTATACTGGATGGGAGAAGTAAACCTATTTCAATGATACAAAGAGTGTGTATATGTATGTGTGATCCTGTTTATATTGATGGTTGGACTAAATGATCTGAAAGGTCTCCTCTAACCTAGACAATTCTATGACTCTGTGATTTAGAAATGGATTACAAAAGTAGTAGTGCCTTACTTTTTTCCTCTCTAATGCTTACACAGGATGACTTGTACACAGCACTTCAAGATCAGAGGAGGCTGCTGGAAGAAGGAAAACATCTGGCCCTGGATATATTACATCAGGAAATAGTGCATATGGAAGGAAAGCATAGAAAATCACTTCAAGAACTTCAGGATCTTCATGAGGCAGAAATTAAAAAACATAAGGAAGAATACTCCAGGGAGCTAGAAAAAGAACTGGGGAAACTAAAAGCACAGCATGAACATGAGCAAGAGGTATGCATGTTGCTAGTACCTAAATCCGAAATAATCTATATTTCAACATAACGTAAATGCAGTTTGATTAACCTTAGAGGTAAGACTGTGTATGTAGATGCTTTTAGAATTTTTTAATAGTGCCTGGAGGTAAGAAGAGACAAAGTTAATGTTAAGCCTGGCTTTATCTAAAAGGTTTTAAGATAATTAATACATGTGTATTATCCCGAATTTTTAAAATTTAAATCGGGGTGCAGGAGAAGTGGGGAAGTGCTTTCTTCTGAGTTCCTGCCATATTGAATTCAAAATTTTTAAGGCTGTCATTTTGGTAGAAAACTAATAGGTAATAAATTAGTTCATTAACCATTTGTGGAAAGTAACTACTAACTTCAAGCTTTTGTAAGTGAACATACTTTAATAACATTGATTTCCTCTTTTCTTATAGAGTACAATAGATAAGACTTTTCCAAATATATTTTCTCAGTGAGGTTTGGAGGTCTTCATGGTTACCTTTAAAGCTTTACCATCTCTTCTTGTTGAGAATGTCTATATGTAAGCTTGATGATGTTTACTTTCACAGTTAAGGCTAAAAATTTTGTCATCAATATTGAGTTCTCTTTTAGACATTTAAATTAAATAAGATCTATTTATTTAGTCTTTTATACAGTCTTACTTATATGTTGCAAGCAGCCTCAAGTGTTTAGGACTTCTCCCTTTTCTATACATTGGTGAAGTCACGAACAAAATGAGCTTTATACAGCTATAAGCAAACAACATACGTTGTGTTAAAATACAACTTACTTTTGCTTTTTCACTAACTAATTTGAAAGTTGGATAGTGTGCTAAATAGCTCCTTAATCACAGATGCACCTTTGTATTACTTGGTGCACCTCACAAAACACATTTAGGTTTCAGGAGATGCCCTGTATTCTTTTGGACTGTTAGGCCTTAGAGCTGGTATTGGTTTCCATCTGGCTGGAGCACATTGCAAACTCTTTTTACCTATGGAAAAACAGCTTGCCTGGGAAGTTACCTTCATGGGAAGTTCTCATGATTATTGATGATTATCCTAAAACCATGATTTGTCTCTATTCTGAAGACTATAATGACTCTTCTTAGAGATGATAATAGAAAAAAACCACAAATGAACAAAAACCCCAAAAATTTCTCTGCTGTTTTTGTTGGACTTCTTTGCAGTTATCCCATGAGATACAGCATTAGGTATAGCTGTGTAATGTTTATTCCCACTTTCAAATGGGATTAACAGAATATGCTTTCCTGTGTTACTCTCCCACTCTTTCTTCCTTATTTCTTTGAATTTCTCTTAGACAAATATCTGTTGGAAAGAACAAGTAGGGAGTAGTCTGTTAGTCTGATCTGCTGGTCTCATGAATATGGGAAATACTTGGTACCTGATGCCTTGTTGCTACTTACCTGTTTTATCAACTTGCTTTTTTCTGTACTCACCATGATGATAGATAGCAGTGCTGTGTCTATCTTTGTAGTGATGCTGAAGGTTGAAGAGAACTACTGTGAAAATACTTTTAAGAATGTGGCTGAGTTTGATGGTATCACTTTGATTTTGTTTTATTTTTTTTCTTAATTATACACGGAAATATTTTATATTACTTGTCTGCAGATGTATGCTTCTGTATCTGCCTCTGAAGTAGAAGCTGTGCGAACAGCTCTTCTGGCTCAATTTGAGGAGGTAAAATTGAAGCAGCAGCTTCAGTTCCAGGAAGAGATTGAGCTGCTGAAGTGTCAGTCAGAGGTACTGCTTGAGCAGCAGATTGCACAGCTGAAGGTATGGTCTGATTAAAATGAACTTCAGAACTTGCACTAGTGGCATGTTTTTCTGAAAAATCTCAGTATTGGAAGCAATGCTATGTTCTGTAAGCCGTTACAGTATTTACTACAAGGTTACCTTAAAATCCTAGATTGGATGTGAAATTATGTACTTCAAAGAAAACAAAAATCAGTTGAAAGTACTTGGTCTAAGTAGCAGTCCTTGCATAGACTTATGTTTGGTTTGTTGTCTGGAACTTTTTCTTCTTGGTGTCTGCAGAGACTGTGCCCTTGACCTGTCATCTCTTGTTTGCTGGGTTTGTGTATATATGGCCAAAACCATTCAGTGTTATCTAAGATTTTACCAAGTGTGTGATGACTGCAAGTGCTTTGTGCATGAGATTATTTTTNGGAGAGGGAAGCATACAGTATATGCAAAACCATATCAAGCTCCCAGGATGACGATCGTGTTGCCAGCAGGTATAGGTAAAAGTCCCAGACTGGACACAGTTGCTGACAGAAGCTGGTTTCCAAATTGTGAGTTAGGAATGTTTGAATTGAGATCAGGGGCAGACGAACAGACAGGGTCTTCCTTGGCCATTGAAGAAAGAGTTGACCCTTTGATCTCTCAGCTTTTATACTGAGTGTGATGTGGATGGGATGGAATACCCTGTTAAGTCAGTTTTGGGTCACCTGTCCTGTCCACTTTTCCCTACAGGTGTGACCCTTTTACGCTTTTCCATTTCTGACTCTTCAATGGGGCAAATAACAAAATTACCTGACATTGGTTGTTATAGCAATAAGTATAAGCAAGTGTACCAGTCCTTGGTATAATCATGTCTNGTGCATGAGATTATTTTTTTTTATAATTGTTCTTAGTTTCTGCTTTGTTAGGGTCATCATTTGACTTCCAGGCTTTCATCTTGATGAGCATCTTCAAGATGCTTATCCCAGAATATTATATTTGTTTGGCCTCGTGTACACTGCAGTAATTTCCTATCATCTTCTGAACCTTTGTCATGGTTTTGGCTGATCAAAACGACAGATGACCTTTCCCCATCCCTCTCCCCCAAGAAAAAGAGAGGAGAGGAAGAGATTAAAGAAGTTGATGATCTTAGAGAAAAATAAACTAATGAAAATATAAATAATAATAAAAAATTTTAAAAAAAGGAGAGGGAAGCATACAGTATATGCAAAACCATATCAAGCTCCCAGGATGACGATCGTGTTGCCAGCAGGTATAGGTAAAAGTCCCAGACTGGACACAGTTGCTGACAGAAGCTGGTTTCCAAATTGTGAGTTAGGAATGTTTGAATTGAGATCAGGGGCAGACGAACAGACAGGGTCTTCCTTGGCCATTGAAGAAAGAGTTGACCCTTTGATCTCTCAGCTTTTATACTGAGTGTGATGTGGATGGGATGGAATACCCTGTTAAGTCAGTTTTGGGTCACCTGTCCTGTCCACTTTTCCCTACAGGTGTGACCCTTTTACGCTTTTCCATTTCTGACTCTTCAATGGGGCAAATAACAAAATTACCTGACATTGGTTGTTATAGCAATAAGTATAAGCAAGTGTACCAGTCCTTGGTATAATCATGTCTTACTACTGTGAGAGTGAACAGTTTTCTGAATAATACGCTGTTAATTTCAGAGTTTAGTTAGTTAAAAGAGACACAGCTAAAAAAGTAAAATTACTGAACAGAAAATTGGTTCTGTTTTACAAGGACAGCCTTGTACAAAATGTTTTCTTTGGTTAGGTGACAAGCACATGAAGAGCTATTAAATGAGTAAGCTCTACGTGAGAAGACACATGCTGTGTTAGAAGAGAGAGGGGAAACTTACCAACATGCTGAGAGCAGTGCTTACATTCATCTCAGTGTTATTGCTGTACTGAGCATGTGTTGAGTTCAACATGATGAGCACAAATAGATTAGATGAACTACCATCTCATTTACTTCTCCTTGGGACATTTCACAAATCCTTACTGTTTCTGTCAGTGCTCCAAGCTGCAGTGGGGCTCTTCTGAACAGTTGCACAAACTTCTAGAGCTGGGTGCTGCAGAAAATTTCTACTATTTGTTGCTTCTGGCCCACTTTTAAGTCCTGGTCATTTTTCGACCTTTCTCTGGTGCAGCTGTCTTTTGAAAGAGAACACAAGTGTATCCTGAAAAGCTACTGGAAGTACATTTGGAAGTGGTGGACTCAGCTGAACAGCCTCAGCTTTCAGTCCACAGAAACTGTGACTGGACTGATTTATGCATATACTCCAGAAGCGATTCCCGTTTTTCTCTCCCTTGTGCTGCCTTGGTGCATTAGTTATTAAGTAGCATTTGGGACACTAGAAACCTCTCTTCTCATGGAAATTTTTGCCATGTATAATTCTTCTGATAGTACAGACATCTCTGTTCTTTTGTTTTTGTCTTGTTACGTAGATGACTGGTGTTTTCTCCCAGAAGAGACTGACTGTATCTGTTTGCAATGTCACACTGATTTGTATCATGGTCTGATACAGGTTTTTACAATGAGCCTTCCCCTTCCTATTTCCTCTATGCTAATTTACGGGCTCTTCATGCCAGGTGGTTTAGTGCTTTCTTTCCCCTGCCTCCCCTTGCAGATTCTAGGGTATTCAGAGTTCTTTTGTAAGGTCTGATATGATCTTCTAGTGGATGCATGGCTTCTGAGAAGAGTAAACAGGCTGTTTCAGAAACAGTCTACAAGCATACCGTTCTGCTCAAGGAAAGTCCTCATGCTCCTTTGTGTACGTTCGTTAGTATCTTGCATTTACTAAGTGTGCATTAAGTACGTTAGCATTTACTAAGTGCTCTGCTGTTTGAGTCTATAATTCTAGACAAACTTGGCTCCTCTGCCTCAGTGATTCTGGGTAGTAGTTGGTATTGTTACTTCTCAAGTGCCAGTATTGATCTTGATCTTGGCTATGATGTCACACATTATGGTCACAGCAAGCAGTGCTCACCTGAGAAGCTGGTGATGGATGGGTTGTTCTACTCAATGCAAGGACTGGCTGAGTCTTCCACAAAGGATCCGGGACAGCTTAGGTGACTACACATGTTCTTCTCTGAAGTCTTGTTTCATGATCTGGGAAAAAATGTTTTCTTGATTTACCAATAAAAAAAATCCCAGAATCACAGAATATCAGTGATTGGAAGGGACCTTGAAAGATCATCTAGTCCAAACCCCCTGCTGGAGCAGGAACACCTACATCAGGTCACACAGAAACGCATCCAGGCGGGTTTTGAGTATGTCCAGAGAAGGAGACTCCACAACCTCTCTGGGCAGCCCATGCAGTGTTCCATCACTCTCACTGTGAAGTAGTTTTTTCTCATATTTAACCTAGTGGAACCTCCTATATTCCAGCTTACACCCATTGCTGCTTGTGCTATCATTGGCCGTCACTGAGAAGAGCCTGGCTCCATACTTGCCTTCAGTAAAGCATTTGACATGGTTTCCCACAGCATCCTTGCTGCTAACCTGAGGAAGTGTGGCCTGGACGATCGGGAAGTGAGGTTGATCATGAGCTGGCTGAAGGATAGAAGCCAGAAAGTGGTGGTCAATGGGACAGAGTCTAGTTGGATGCCTGTACCTAGTGGAGTTCCTCAGGGATCAGTACTGGGACCCGTACTATTTAATATATTCATCAATGATTTTGATGAGGGAAAAGAATGCACTATCAGCAAGTTTGCTGATGACACAAAACTGGGTGGAGTGGCTGACACACCAGAAAGCCATGCTGACATCCAGCGAGACCTGGACAGGCTGGAGAGCTGGGCAGAGAGAAATTTAATTAAATTTAACAAGGGCAAGTGTAGAGTCCTGCATCTTGGCAAGAACGACTGCAGGTAGCAGTATAAGTTGGGAACTGTACTGTTGGAGAGCAGTGTAGGGGAAAGGGATCTGGGGGTCCTGGTAGACAGCAGGATGACCATGAGCCAGCACTGTGCCCTAGTGGCCAGGAAGGCCAATGCGATCCTGGGGTGTATTACAGGGGTGTGGTCAGTAGGTCAAGAGAGGTCCTCCTCCCCCTCTACTCTGCCCTGGTGAGATCGGATCTGGAATATTGTGTCCAGTTCTGGGCCCCTCAGTTCAAGAAGGACAGGGAACTGCTTGAGAGAGTCCAGGGTAGGGCTACAAAGATGGTTAAGGGAGTGGAGCATCTCCCATACGAGGACAGGCTGAGGGAGCTGGGTCTGTTTAGCTTGGAGAAGAAGAGACTGAGGGGTGACCTCATTAATGTTTATAATTTGAAGGTTTTGGGGGTTTGGTTTTTTGTATGTTTCCACACCCATCCACCCATGCCGCCCCTCTGTAAATCAAAGCATTTGTGACTTACGTGATACAGGATGAATTTGAAGCTGAAAAAAAGGCCTCAATACATGACAAGGAGCGCGTGTTGATTCAGGAGAGGGAGAAGGTACATGCTGCTCACCAGGAGGAGCAGAAGATGTTATCAGCTCAGCTGCAGGAAAAAGCAGCAATAATTACCCAGGTGCGTGACCTACATTTTAAATGTGCTTTCATGGTTGTATTTTAGCACAGTGCTCTCACCTTTCTTCAGTACATATATAGAGGGACTGTGTGTATAATTCTTGTGATTGCTAGTTTTCAAGGGGTAATGTGGGCTCTGTCTCTTGGTTGGAGTGCTACAGCAGTAACGTGGAAACTGAAACTGGGCATCAGCTTGAAAACTGATCTTCAGCCATTTCACAGGGAGATTAATAATGCTTTGTTAGAGAAGCTTTTCTGTTGTCTGTGTATTGATATCACCTGTATCTATCATGGATTTTGTCAAGAAAATAATGCTCTAGTAGTTTTTGTCAGACCAACTGACCTATAGCTCAGAGGAGATGTCAGGCAAATGGGAAGTTTGGATCCTGAAGTGGCAAAGATAGTATTTGTTTGCCAAATAAAATTTTATGCCTCCTGTAAAGCAAATGTCTAAGTTGAATCTAGTTTACCTAGAAAGCCTTGGAGAGCTTGAAAAAGGTATCTGTTTTAATTGGGAAGTTCAGAAATAGAAGTTCTTTTTCAATGATTAAAATAATAACTTTGAGTTCTCAAAATAGAAGATAAAATTAAATAAAACATTTATATTTTCTCTTGCAATTCAGGAAGCTCTGACTAAAATGTAAATCTGGTATATTAGACTGTTCTGTTAGGCCTTTATGATTAGTAGAGAAATTGGGAGTAATATTTAAAGAATTTCTCCTACTGGAAGAAATGCATTATTGTTTCCTGCTCTTTATGTAGGATTTGATGAGGAGTGAGAAGGTTGGAACAGGAGTAGAATGCTTTTCGTTCCTTCCAGTTTCCTCCCAAAGAGATATTTTGACTAATTTTTGTCTCATAAGTAAACCAAGAGTTTCTAACAAAACATTAGTTATTTGTTTGGCAGCAAAATCTGGGGGTCAGAGGTGGGTATATACATATGTGTATATCTTATATTTTTTTTTATAGGATGGTGTTGTCATCTGGAAGTATAAATATGAGAAGATAAGACATTTTTCTAGAACCTTGTTTTCAGGTAGAGCTTATGTAGCAAAGAAAAAGGTTAGACAGCACTAATGACACTGGGTCAGGCTTGTGTTCGGGCTTGTATCCTGCAGTGTCAAAGCTTATGCTAGAACATTGCTTTGTGTCTTTGAGGCATAACCACGGAAGCAAATTAAAAGCAAACTAAAGTATGACACAGCGTTTTTACAAGCTATTTACAGTACTTCTCTGCACTGAGTCTGAATGCAAGTGAGTCAGCTTCCTGAAGCAAAATTAACAGCGAAAAAGAGAAATTAAAAAATAATCACTAATTTTTAGTCTTTCTGCTGTCTTTCTAGTACTTGTAGAAGCAAAGTTGTGTAACAGCAGACAATGATTGTGTGAATATACATGAAGTGAAGAAGGGTAAGATCATTGGGTGAAATTCATAGGTTAGGCAGATTGGTTGAGTTTGCGTTGTTAATGTATTTTTCACAGCTGGAAAAGAAAGTGGAGTCTTTAAACCATGAGATAGAGGAGACCAACTCCGAACTGGAGGCACTCCTTCAGCGGCGGGATAGAGAAAACCAAGAAGGAGGAAATCTGGTAGCCATGTTGAGATCTGATATTGAACACTCCAAGGATGAAAGGTTTGTACATCTTGGGTTACATAATGCTTAGTGGTGGTTTTCTTGTTTGCTCTATTTCTCACTTTTCATAAACAAGTAACCAGGGAAAATTAAGCCAACTCAAATTAATAGTGTAGATTGATTATAAAGATCTTATTTGCAAGTGTTGTAAGGATTTTTTATTACCAACCTATCTTGATATGGAGACCAAGTTTCGGGTTGTGGGTTTTTTTTATTTTTTCTTCCGTTTGTTTCTTGTGGTCTGTTGGAGACTTTGCAGTTTGGGGGTTTCTGCTGTCTTGGAAGAAGCTAGGAAATGGAGGAATTCTCTTGGTCACAGAAACCTTCCAGTGCAATGTGGGTTGGTTAGATATGTCTTTGGAATGTGTGGGTTAGAGAAGCTATCATGCTGAATAAGCTTCTAGAAGAATTCCCTCTCTCACCTTTAAGAAACTGGTTTACTGTTTTTCTTAAAGCTAAAATGTTTTCCTAATGATGATTTTTGTTATCTATGCTGCTAGAACACCCCTAGTTATTTTGATGTCACAGATACTCTAGTAATAGATGTGTTTTAGCTACTGGTGCTTCCACAAATGTGGAAGCCTGAAATGCTTGTGACTGCAATATCATCTCTCCATCTAGAATCGTAGAATCATAGAAACACAAGGTTGGAAAGGATCTACAAGAACACCTAGTCCAACCGTCCTGCTATCACCAATACTACCCACTAAGCTACTAAATCATGTTATGTTGCCTTTCTCTGGACACATTCCAGGGCCTCGATGTCTTTCTTGTAGCGAGGGGCCCAAAACTGAACACAGTACTTGAGGTGTGGCCTCACCAGAGCTGAGTACAGGGGGATGATCACCTCCCTGCTCCTGCTGGCTACACTATTCCTGATGCAGGCCAGGATGCCATTGGCCTTTTTGTCCACCTGGACACACTGCTCAGCTGAACATGAGCTGACATTGACCAACCACTTCCAGGTCTGTTTCGGAGTCTTCTAGCTACGCTGCCCCAAGCCTATAGCATTGCATGGGATATTGTGGCCAAAGTGCAGGACCCAGTACTTGGCATTGTTGAAGCTCATCCCATTCACCTCAGCCTCTCCTGTCAAGATCCCTCTGAAGGGTATCCCCACCCTCAGGCAGTTTGACACTACCTTCCAACTTGGTGTCATCTCTAAACTTACTGAGGGTACGCTCAATCCCTTTGTCTAGGTCATCAATAAAGATATTAAACAAAGTAGGCCCCAGTACCAACCCCTGGGGTACACCACTTGTAATGGGACACCAGCTGGACTTGACTCCATTAACCACTACCCACTGGGCATGGCCTTCCAACCAGTTCTTTACCCCAGAGAAGAGTATACATGTCCAGGCCATGGGCAGCCAGTTTCTCCAGGAGAATACTATGGGAGATCGTGTCAAAGGCTTTGCTGAAGTCTAAGTAGACTACATCAACAGCCTTTCCCTCATCTACCAGGCTGGTCACGCGGTCATAGAAGGAGATTAGGTTGGACAAGCACAACCTGTCTTTCATGAACCTGTGCTGAATGGCCCTGATCCCCTAGATGCCATGCATGTGCCATGTGATCTCACCCAAGATGATTTGCTCCAGAACTTTCCCTGGTACTGAGGTCAGGCTGACAGGCCTTTAGTTCCCTGGATCCTCCTTACAGCCCTTCTTTAGATGGGAGTCACATCAGCAAGCTATCTCCAATCATCTAACTAGAGAAGATGAAGTTTTTTGTTGTTTGGTTTTGGTTTTTTTGCTGAGCCTGCTATGTAAAAAGGGCCTCAATTTTTTGGGAGTTATCTGAATCACCTTCAATGATAGCTGTCAGTCTATGACAAGATACACACTTTAGATGGTTGGTTTTTCAGTAGGTTCAGACTTTTTTAAATCAAGTGCATGTAATTTTTGATGTGTTTGATATGCTTTTGTTCTAGGAAAAAACTGCAGGAATCTTATCAGCATCTTTTGAAATTGCTTATGGAGTTGGTGAAGGCCACAATAGCTATTGAGGACCTTATCTGTAGCAAGATTGGTCTTTGCCTTGATGACAGTCTGGCTTCTGGAGATTCTAGAGGAAGTCACAGTATTATGGAAGAAATTGGATTCATGCAGTATTTCAATGCCAAACCAAAGCATCATCTAGAACAAGGTGAACACAAAATGTATAATTGGATGTAGTCAATTCGTGTTCTTGAAATCATTTTGTGTTTTATGGATGAGGTTCAGAAAGAGATACCTGTTGTTGCAGTGTTTTCTGTTCCTCTCTTGCTTAAGATGCTCCATGCTTAAGATGGTGTCTAGCATTGTTCTTTCAATTTAATTCTTTTAATAGTGCAAATACGAAAATGTTGTTGGAAAAGGCTGAATGGATTATAGGGCAGGAAATACCAACTTTGTGATTGTGGAATTTCAGGCCTTGATTCCAAACTTTATGAAAGACTGTCCTGATGTGTCAATCTTAAGTTATTGATGTGTACAGATTCTTACCTCGTAATACATTTTCAGGATCAAGCAATGTAACTGTTTGATGTCAGTAGTTACATGTATGCTACCATTTCTTTGTCCTTTTTCTGTGATTTTTAAATAGCTTCCTCGTCTCCAGTAGATGAGCTGCTTGATGAAACTCTCACAGAACACAACCAGCTGTCTCTAGAGACTGACAAGGGAGCTGAGCTGAGCCAATACTTATGTGAAAGTGTTTTTGTAAAGCCAGAATTGGCATGTGAAAATGAAGAAATAATTCTGAAAATTTGTCATCGTTTGCGCACTGCAGTGGAGAGACTTCTGGAACTGGTTACAGAATCAACTAAACAAGTAAAACTTTTTAATCTGTACATATGTATAATTATACTGAAAATGTGAAATCTTTTTTAAGGCTTGTGCACCCTATAGGATTGACCAAAAAGAAACAGCTTTTGTCTGAATACATGACAAGTTATAAGTATAAGGAGGCATGTATATCCCAGTTACTCAAAATGAAGGTTGTGGCCTTGTTTGATCATTTCTTATAAATAAGACTTTAGTTACACTTTTTTTTTTCTTTTAGCAAGTCCTGTAGAAAGCCTATAAGTCGGTTGCCTTAAGTAACAACCTTGCAAACTAGGATTGTTAGATGTATTTGGTAACTTCAGGAGACCAAGAGTTATAGGGTTTTGAGGGCTTTTTTATTGTACATCACATCAGTGCTTCTTCAACATTGATAAGCAGGTTCAAGAAAACTCGGTCCCATGTTAAAATGTTTTGGGGATATGTAGCAAGAAGGAAACATCCTTGTAATTATGTACTTATGATTTGTGAAAAGCAGAGCTAGACTCAATATTGGAAGAACACTTAAGTATTTCCATGCTGGAGTTTTGCAATGTGTAGACATTAAGCTTTGGGAAAAGAAGTTGTAAATTTGACATAGGTGCCTGAGTAATGTATATGTTTAGAGGACTGAATTTAGTGCTACAGTCATTAGTTAAGTAAGATGCCCTTAATTTGAAAGTATATGTGAAAGGAAGGAATACATCTGAAATGTCATCTTCTAATCAGGTATTTTGTGCAACCCAGAGAAAAGCATCTGTGTGAAATGTATAAACACCATCTTAAAAAAAAAAAAATCCCTTCAAGAATGACATGCTTAAATTTGTACTTTTTGGTACTGGTGCTGGTTCCACTAGCATGTAGCTAACTTGTGGTTAAAGCACTTGCCCACGCCATGCCAGATCTATCTTCTAGGTCACCTTCATAAGCTGCATTCAAGCATATTTTGCTTACATCTGTGAAATATCCTATCCACGAGGATAAGCTAAATATAAACTAAATGGTAATGAGGTTGCTCTATTCCTTTCCTTTGAACTTAGGACATTGCATGTAGGAACGCAAGATACATAATCTCGGAGAACTGGTGCCATACCTTGGAAACCCAATGATGTGTTGACTTCACTGTCTATTAGATGTGCCTGAATCTCTTGAAGAATTTAAGTGCAAGGGCGCTTTGAATTTCAAGAGGCTCAGGAGTTGTCAAGTTGAGCAGTTTAGCTAACAGAAAGATATGTGTTCTTATGCAGACTAAAGCAGTTTATGTCCCTGAAGAGATTTGTGGCAAAAATACAAGTATGTGACTGCAGGGAGTTACCAAAGTGTCCAGGGGTTTTGGACAAAGTCAACCTACTAGTCAAATGAAATTTCAAAACCTGGACCTTAATGCATTAATGTTATAAAAATTTAGGAGGGTTTTTGTTTTGATGTCTATAGTATTGTTACATTGCATGTGCATCTAAGATCTGGTACATGGGGAAATTGTGTACTTTTAGCTCGAGAAAATGCACGAAAACAATGCACAAATTGAAGAAGAATTCAGCCAACGAAATTGGGAAACTGCCCAAGTGGTTAGTCAGCACCGAGAGCTAATGGAATGCCTCAATGAGGAAAGTAAGGCAAAGAATCAACTGGCACTAGAGCTTCATAAAGCAGAGGGTAAGAAAATGAAACAAGTATGAAAAGATTTCAGTGACATTTATTAATTTTTCATGCCTCCAAATATCTGTGATATGCTTTTTGTGTCTTTAGTTGTTGATTTGCCTGTCTATAATCCATTTTCTGTGTTTCAGATTACTAAGTTACTTGAAGCATGGATCTTGTCTTGCAAATTACTACTTAATTCCCTTCATACGTTTCCTTGGACAAGTGTGATAGTGTTTAGTCCTATACTTAGACCATTGACTGCATGTGAAAGATATATTTTTTTAAATGGCTGTTTACATTCCTGCATGTCTAAACATGGGAGATCGGATTGTTGAAGTGTTAATCAGCCTACCCATCTGACCTTGGAAGGGTTCAGCATAAACTAGAGCAGTATTTGATGGTAATGCAGGCATAAAGAGGTTCTGGAAGAAGCGGGTAAAAAAAGGCTGAGGCTGTTGATCATGATGCTATCACAGACGATAGTCAGTCTGATTCTGCCTAGTGAAGATTACAACTGGAGGTCATCACCTTTATGTAGGTGAATCTTTGAGGGTTTATGTGTCCTTGAAGTTGAGCTTCTCTCCCTAATCATGGCATCTGCTTTCCATTACTCTTCTCAGTCATGCTCCTTTGGGCTTATTTGGTCTTTCAAAAACCCTATTTCCTTCCTTTCTGTGAATCATTCCTGGATGACTTGGTCTCTGAATCTAACATCTAATCTTACATGCTGGAGATTATTTCTTTGAACCTCAGTGGCCAACGGAGGTTGTTTCAAGTTGCCCTATGTTGAAGTGATCCCAGACCATCAAGGCTTAATGATCCCCATATACATTCCACATGTTTGGAGACATTTGCTGACATGGCAGCCTCATAAAATCTGTTAGAATACATTAACTGATACATTTTTATCTTAAGATGCTTCAAAAAGCCTAGCTACGGTGTAAATTTAATTCATCTTGCACTTCTTTCTATTTCACTTGCATTGTTTGCAAAAAAAAATTACTCATGTTTTCAATCTGGTTTTTTTTTTTTCCAATAGATGAGTTTGTTTATTGCTTTATTTGCATTCTGACTTGGGATTTTAGGCATTATTGAAGGCTATGTTGCAGAAAAAGCTGCACTGGAAGAGGCCTTGAATTTGAAAGAGGAGTCTGAACGACGCCTTGTTGTGGAGCTGGAGAATATGCGTGAACGCTTCCAGGAGCTAACCCAAGAGCAAGCAATTCTTGGTGAGGAGTGGGTATGACACTAATAGTGGAAAGAAAAATTGTCTGTAATCCGGGCACACTGCAATGTGTCTCTACAACATACCAGTCTTTGGTTTGACCTGAAGAACTGCTCAATCTCGTACAGAGGTTAGTAGGGTCTTCCTGTAAATGCAGAAAATAAAACAAAGCAGCTGGTTGTTTTTAGGATGATAATACTGTTAGTGAAAATTACTGCTGTAGTCTTATGCTTAGTTAAAGTGGAAAGTGTCTGAGAAAATAAGAAACATACATTAACTACAGGTAGTTGGTTCCAACAGGTAATTAGCACCTGGTTAACTGAAATGCTGGTTATGTGACCCCACAGTCAAAGAGAAGAGTGGAACTTCAAGGTTTTTGGCTGCTTCCAGGACTAAGGAGAATCACAGGAGAAATAAATTGCTTCTGGAAGATTATTTAAATTATGAAAAAATTGTGGTGATGACATGTACTTAGTTTCATACATAAGCTTTTCCCCTGTTCCCTAGCATTGTCCTGTCAAAATTATCACACACATGATCAGTGAGGGTGACTATGGACAGATTCTAATGATCACAGTCAAAATCTGTTTAGGTTTTTAAAGGCAAGTACATAGCCTGAAAAAGTAGTGTTCTTGAAGAGGATAATGTGAGGCAAGTAGCTTAAGCGTTTATATAAAGGGTGAAAAAAGCCAAAGATAGCCACTGAAATACCAAATCAAACTGATAAGTAGGTGCGAATAAGCAGTCTGTGTAGGTTCTTCCCCGTCTGCATCTCTCCTTTAGCCCCACAGAGTATGCAATATGATGTTATATGACTTCTAGGTTATGCTGGTTCTTAATGATCATAGAATGGTTAGAGTTGGAAGGGACCTTGGAGATCATCAGGTTCCAACCCCCCTGCCATGGGCAGGAAGACCTCCCACTAAACCAAGTTGCTCAAAGCCCTATCCAGCCTGGCCTTGATGAATCTGTCAATCATTTAAATAGCATTACCTATTATTCTAGTACTTCTGTAAGTTAATTTCTCTGTATTGTCTTTCATTAGAAATTCTATTATTTGGAATCACTACCTTTCCATTTCTGATAATGCCAACCCTCAGCTATGTCACCTCAGTGCCACTTTCAGCTGTGTTGCATGATCTCTACTGCCTAAGCAGACTACATAACAGGTAGCCGTACACAGTGCATGCTTAGTTTAGAAATACAGACAGCAAGAAACAGTTTTCAAAGAATCACAGAATGGTTTAGGTTGGAAGGGACCTTAAAGATCATCTAGTTGCACGTCCCCTGCCATGGGCAAGGACAACTCCTACTAGACCAGGTTGCTCAAAGTCCCATCCACCTTCGTGTTGAACATTTCCAGGGATGGGATTTCTTGTGAATTTCTCCATTATTGGTAGTAGAGGACTCTAAAAACTCTAGGTTTCAGAGAATGGATCCAAATATAGGGAGGAGTGTGTTTGACTAGACACTGTTTGTCGCAATTATCTGTCCACTTCTCAGGAGCCTCTGTTGTAGACTCCTGTCTGGCCTACAGCCCTCCTGTATCATTCTTCTGCAACTCATCTGCCTGTCGCCTCACCCCCACCTCATCTTGTCACCTCTCCCCCTTCTTAATTCCAGCATTGTCCCCATCTTGTGGGCTGCCATCCTTCTGTGTTCTTCCTTTTGGCTTTGCAATATAGTGCAATGAAAATGCTTGTGTTATACATAGATTGGTTTGAATTTGAGGTCATCTAGTCCAACCTTTCTGCAATGAGCCGGGACATCTTCAGCTAGAACAGAATAGCACATTTTCATTTGGAAGGGACCAATGATGAACATCTTGTCCAACTGCCTGATGTCTTCAGGGCTGACCAAATGTTAAAGCGTGTTATTGAGGGTGTTGTCCAAATGCCTCTTAAACAATAACAGTCTCAGGGCCTCGACTACATCTCTAGGAAGCTTGTTCCAGTGTTCAACCACCCTTTTGGTAAAGAAATGCTTCCTAATGTCGAATTTCAGCCTCCCCTGGTGCAGCTTTGAACCATTCCCCTGCATCCTATTACTGGATCCCAGGGTACCTCCCTTTCCACTTCCACTGTTCAGGAAGCTGTAGAGAGCAATGAGGTCACCCCTCAGCCTCCCTTTCTCCAAACTACACAAACCCAAAGTCTGTAGCTGCTCCTCATAGGACATTACTTCCAGATGTTTCACCAGCAGCTAGATGAGGTTGCTCAAAGCCCTGTCCAACCTAACGTTGAATGCTTCCAACCTCTCTGGGCAACCTGTTCTAGTGTTTCATGTAACTGTCCCTTGTCCTATTGCTACAAGCTTTATTAAAAATTATCATACCGATGTTAGTATTAATCATTATGTCCATCTCTGGCACTCATATGCCATCTTCATGATATTTTACTATTGGCCTAAGAGAAAATTGAATAATGGTCTTGCACAGATTGCCCCAGCTTACAGAGTCTGGGTTTGTTTGCCCCAGTAAGCAGAGAAAGAGGTGGGGGCATATCCCTTTTCCTCAGGGAAACAGAACAGATTCAGGGTCTGTAACTGAAACTAAATGTATGTTGTGCTTTCTTTACAACAGTGATTATGGCCTCAAGTAGTATTTCCCATGGAAAACACAAAATAATTCCATTATATTGTTGAATGCAAGTACATTTTTATGTCATGGAAATGCATGACTGATCGCAGAGTCTGTAAGTCTGTGCCATTGAGTCCTGCTGGACTGAATCCTGCTTGAATGTCCCAGCAGGAACTAAAAGGGAGATTTGAGGCAATAATTATTCCGTTTCTGTCTCAGGAAAATTGCTAAAAGAGAATACTAATTTTCTTAGAAAATTTCTGTAGTAGCTCTACTTCAGTTACAGACGTGGATCAACGTGTGTCATTATGAGCTTTGTGTCTTAATAAAGACGAAGTTCACTTGTTGAATAAAGGTAGGTACTGTCTGTATTACATATGAATTTTTAGTAAACTAGAAGGTGGAATGGATGACAACATCCTATTTTTGGCTTGTATGTGTTTGTGGTTTGGTTTCTAGGAACACCTATTGCTAAAGTAGCACAAAAAGAAGGTTCAGATTTGTAGAGATGAGCAGGCTTTTTCTAGTTTGTGTTGCTGTAATGCTAAGTGAATGAATTGATAGTTTCAATTTTATTTTAACAAAGAGGTATAGTACCTTGTAAATTAATAAATTACTGGGACTATGCATATCTTGGCAAAAAATATGACTTTTGTGATACATTAGAAAACAACTAAAATGAAGAATATTCAATTCACTGATCAATATTTAAATGAAAAATATTTTGCTGCCGTTAGGCTTAAAGTGCATGTGCTATTATCTTGTGTTTGCTAGCTTCATTTTTCTTTTAAGGGGATGAAGTGAGTTGTACACTTGCTGTGAGCTTCTAATGATACACATTTGGCTGTTAAAATGATTAGATTAATTTAAAGGGCAGGGAAAAATATCTGAGTTGATGGAGAGTTAAAAAAAATGCAGCAAGAACTGAAGGAAGTCTAAGGGGGAGACTAGAGAAATTTCATTGAACTGATAGGTAGATCAGAATAAAAGAAGGGGAGGAGCAGTATAGTTAGGAAGGCTAATTATGGGAGGAAAGATGAAACTGAAAACAAACATGAAGGATCCATAGTGTTTTACACAGACTTTGGATGAGTAATGCTGAAGTAAAACTTGTAGGTGCCAAACTTAGAGGCATCATTTTGTTTGTTTGGTGGGGTTTGTTTTCCTCCTAAGCTGAAGTGTGCATACTTAACTCCTGAGGAGCAAATATCTAGATCTGGTAGACTGATAGCTGCCATGATTAGGTTTGTGGTCTGCTCTAAATATAATTCTCTTATGTTTTTTTAGAATAATTTTATTTATATGCACTTATATATTCATAGATATGTGCTCTTGCATATTCACTGTCTTTTTCTAGACTTTTTCTTTTCCCCCCAAAGAGGTAAACCAACATAAATAAGAATTGTCTAGGTAAATTTGAGTTGGACTTAAAAAGCTGCACTGGGCTGTCATGCCCACTACTATATCTTTACTCCTTCTCTCTGTTTTCCAAATGCTATTTTTATTTAACATGGTTTTGGTAGTTACCCCACAGTCCAGAAGTTTGCTGCTGTTCACTCAATGAGAGGGAACATCTAAGCTAACTTGTTAGAGTGTGTTTGAGGATTGACTTTGTCCTGGTAGCAGCAGTCCAGCTCCTGCCAGCAGCTCACTAGAACTTAAATTATTTGCTACAAGTGCTGAGCCCTCAAATCATCCCCTTTCTTCCACCCCAGCCATCTTAGTACTCTTCCTTTGGTTTGGTATTGTTTGTAGTATGTGGAAAATATAATAAATAAAAATAATGTTATTTGGAGTTGATTAACGTGTGAACGGGAAGGGGGATAAAAATATCAGGCTTGTCTGCAGCAAGCTGTTGCGGTATCCCATCAGGGTTAGAGGGACAGGGTGCTAGTAAGGTACTTCACCCTGTTGCCCTGAAGCATGCTGGTGACACTGCAGTCAAAGTCTTATGGAGATGAGCCAGAAGCTCCTGAGGTAGTTGAAGTCAACAGAGAAACACCTGTGAGTCACCTCAAAGGGTATTGTTTAAGAAGGTGGCACAGCCAAGAACCCAGCTGAAGTGCCTCTGCACAAATGCACACAGCATGGACAACAAACAGGAGGAGCTGGAAGCTACTGTGCTGCTGGAAAGCTATGATCTAGTGGTCATTACTGAAACATGGTGGGATGAAGCCTATGATTGGAGTGTGGCTACTGAGGGCTACAAGCTGTTCAGAAGGGACAGGCAAGGAAGGAGGGGCGGAGGTGTTGGCCTCTGTGTTAAGGAATGGATAGAGAGTGAGATGTCCCTAAAGCCCTTCCTAGGGGCAGATGAAGAGAGAGTTGAGAGCTTGTGGATGAGGATTAAGGGGCAGGCCAATATGAGGGACACTGTTGGGGGAGTTCATTATGGGCTCCCTGATGAGGATGAGGAAATTGATGAGGCCTTTTACAGTCAGCTCAAAGTAGCCTTGCAATCACAGGCATTGGTTTTCATGGGGGACTTCAATCATCATGTTATCTGTAGGGAAAACTACACAGTCAGGAATGTACAGTCTAGGAAGTTAATCCAGTGTATTGATGGTAAATTCTTGACTCAGGTGGTGGAGGAGCCAATAAGGAGAGATGCACTACTGGACCTAGAACTGATAAAGAGGGACTGGTAGAGGACATTAAGATTGGGGGCAGCCTTGGCCGCAGTGATCATGAAAAGATAGAGTTCAGGGTAGCGGGTAGTATATGCTAAACAACAATTAGAACTGAAACCTTGGATTTTGAGAGGGCTAACTTCAACCTCTTTCAGAATCTGCTAGGAGGAAATCCAAATAGTTAGGGCTCTGGAAGGTAGGGAGCCTCAAGAGAGCTGGACAATATTTAAATATTGCTTTCTTCAAGCTCAGGATTGGTGCATCCCTAAGGAAAAAAAAATCAGGTAAGGGAAGCAGAACACCTGCATGGCTGACCAGGGAGCTTCTGAAAAAGCTCAAGTGGAAGAAGGAAGTTTACACTGAGTGGAAAAAGGGACTGACCACTTGGGAAGATTACAAGAATGCCATTAGAGTATGCAGGGATGAAACGAGGAAGAACAAGGCCACTTTGGAATTAAAATTGGCAAGGGATGTCAAAGCCGACAAAAAAAGTTTTTTTCAAGTACACTGGAGGCAAAAGGAAAACAAGAAAATCTGAGCCTGCTGTTGAATGAGACAGGTGCCATGGTGACAGAGAAGGTGGAATTGCCAAAGGTCGCCTTTGCTTCAGTCCTTACTGCTCAGGCCAGCCCTCAGGAGTTGCAGAGTTTGGAGAAAACAGAAAATCTGGACAAAGAAATACTTCCCCTTGGTTGAGGAAGACCAAGTTAGGGAATAGTTAAGTACATTGGATATCTGCAAGTCCCTGGGTAATGATAGGATGCACCTGCGAGGGCTGAGGGAGCTGGCAGAAGCCATGGATGGGCCATTCTCCATCATTTTTGAAAGGTCGTGGAGAACAGGTAAGGTACCCGAGGACTGCAAGAAAGCTAATGTCACACCAGTCTTTAAAAAGAGCAAGGAGGAGGACCCAGGAAACTACAGACTAGTCAGCCTCATTTCCATCCTTGGAAAGATGATGGAACGATTTGTTCTGGATGTCATCTCAAAGCATATAGAGGAAAAGAAAGCTATCAGAAATAGTCAACATGGATTCACCAAGGAGAAATCATGCCTCACTAACCTTGCCTTCTCCAGTGGTATGACTGTGTGGATAGATGAGGGAAGGGCAGTAAATGTTGTCCACTTTGACTTCAGCAAGGCTTTTGACACAGTCTCTCACAGCATCCTCATAGGTAAGCTTAGGAAGTGTGGGTTAGATGAGTGGCCATGCTATAGTGTTGAAAACTGGCTGAAAGACAGAGCTCAGAGAGTTGTGATCAGTGGCACAGAATTTAGTTGGAGGTCCGGAACAAGTGGTATTCCCTGGGGGTGGGCACGGGGTCCAGTCTTCTTCAATATACTCATCAATGACCTGGATGAAGGGATAGAATGTACCCTCAGCAAGTTTGCCGATGACAGAAAAATGGGAAGAGGTAGCTGATACACCAGAAGGCTTTGCCACCATCTACTGAGACCTGGGCAGGCTGGAGAGTTGGGCAGAGAGGAACCTGATGAAATTCAAGAGGGCAAGTGTAGGGTGCTACACCTGGGGAGGCATAACCTCCTGCACCAGTACAGGTTGGGGGCTGACCTGTGGGAGAGCAGTTCTGAGGAGGAAGACCTGGGAGTGCTAGTAGACAACAAGTTGTCCATGAGCCAGCAGTGTGCCCTTGTGGCCAAGAAGGCCAGCAGAATCCTGGGTTGCATCAAGAAGAGTGTGGCCAGCAGGTCGAGGGAGGTTATCCTCCCCCTCTACTCTGCCCTGGTGAGGCTCCATCTGGAATACTGGGTCCAGTTCCAGGCTCCCCAGTTCAAGAAGTACAGGGAACTGCTGGAGAGGGTACAGTAGAGGGCTACAAAGATGATTAGGGGCCTAGAACATCTCTCTTACAAGGAAAGGCTTGAGGGACTTGGGTCTTTTTAGCCTGGAGAAGAGAAGACTGAGGGGGGGATCAGATCAATGCCTATAAATCCTTAAAGGGTGGGTATCCAGAGGAAGGGGCCAGTCTTTTTTCAGTGGTGCCCAGTGAGAGGGCAAGAGGAGATGGGCACAAACTTGAACATAATAAGTTCCGTCTAAACATGAGGAGGGCCTTCTTTACTTGGAGGGTGGCAGAGCCCTGGAACAGACTGCCCAGAGAGGTAGTGGATTCTCTGTCTCTGGAGACGTTCGCAACATGCCTCTACATGTTCCTGTGCAACCCACTCTGGGTGGACCTGCTTTGGCAGGGTGGTCGGACTAGATGACTTCCAGAGGTCCCATCTGTCCTCATATCTTTCTGTGATTTTTATATGCCCAGAATATGTCCAACCAGTATTCACGTTGGAGTTGAGAACAGGTGCCTCTGTCCTCCATTACTACATTGTACAGTAGTCTTATGATAGAGCTGGCTTTCGGAGACACAGTGGGCAGTAAAGTATCAGACTTCCCGTTGTCTCTCTTACAGACCGAATCCAGAGATATTTTTTTTTTTTTGGGTTTTGATTCCTACGGAGTACCTGAATTTAGTCTCATCATAGACTCAATTTGATTTTGTACCCTGCACTGCTAACTTTGTTGTTATTTTTGTGCTCTTATTCAGGTCTACTCAAGGAAGTAGAATTTCTAGCAAAAGAGAAATTAGAGCTTCAATGTCAGGCAGAAAAGGACCATTCCAACTTACGCTCTCAAATAAAAGTTTTGGAGGTGGAACTGGAAGAACAGCTGCATAGTAATCAAGACCTAGCCACACAGTTATTGGAGGTTGCTGAATTAAAACAGCAAGTTCAAGTTCTTGAAAAACAGCTTAAAAAACAGCGGCAATTCATGGATGTAAGCAAGCTTGGTGCCACATTTCCATGTGTTTGGACGTGATAAGTATTCCTAGTTTGTTACTGAGACTTGGAAAATTATTCCTAAAATAGGATATATCCCTTTTTGTTCGAAATTAAGACCTTGGTATTGTAGCCTTGTAAAAGAAAAAAGATATTTTTTTAATTCCTTTTTTGTAGTATTACAGGATCATTTTTTTTTTCCTTTTTATTACTTTCTAAGGGTAGTTTGTATGTACATTGGAATAAAAAGCTGTGGTTTTTTATTTTACCTATAATTTTAGCTATACCTTTAGGGCTACTGTGCTCACTTCAAAATAACTAACATATTTTCATTTCTTCACCGCAAAAACCTCCAAACTTTTCTTGTAACTTTGCATTTCATTAAAACATTGAGTTACTTTGAAAATATATTTTATTATCTCTGGCTGCATTTACAGGAACAAGCTATAGAAAGGGAACATGAACGTGATGATTTTCAGCAGGAAATTCAGAAGCTGGAAGAACAGCTAAAACTTTCAGCAAAATCACAGATTTCAGGAGAGCCCAGAGAGTATAGGGTGAGTAAAATCACACTTAATGGCCAAAGGAGTTTGGTTACTACAATTAAATACCATAATCTGTATTGCTTTGCGGACTGGCTCTTGAGAGATTTTTAAAATTTTTCTTAGTTGTCTGCCAGAGCAGATTTTTCCCCAGCCAACTGGTCTGCATTTAGGCAGTAAGTACTTATTTCTTATGGACATGGAAAGAAATGTCTTATTTTCATTAAAGTTTCACAGCCTGTGAGTCCAGTTTAAATTAACAGAGGAGGACAAACAATGCAGACACTCTGCTCTACAAAGCACACCTCAGGGATGATTTCTGGGTTCTAAATGTGTTTAACTTTTCTAGCTATGCAGTTGAAATAAGAGGTGTTTTTTGTCTGCATGCCTTCTCCTATTTAAGTTTATAAATCAGTCCTTTTTTCACATGTTGATTTGTCTGATGCTAGTTTCAAAGATTAATTTCTATTTTTTTGTTTGGTTTGGAGTGTTGTTTGGGTTTTTTTTTCACATAGAAGAACATTATACAGGACTATGAATTGCATCTACAGACACAAAAAACAGCATGAACATCTCTTAAACTTTTCTTTCCTTTTAATCCCTTCTATTAGTTAATTTGCTTTAGTTATTTGCTTGTTCTTGATATGTTAAAGCTGCTTTACCTTGACTGAGAGATAAGAATACATGTTTTAGGGTGACAGAATTCATGCAGGGAGTGAGGAACAGCATTCAATTTAATGTCCTGTGCGTAAGTGCTTCATTCTGACACTTATTTCTTAGATTTATTACAGGCAGTTACTTACCATAAAAGGGCTTTTTGTCATGACAAGAGAAGAGGAGGTTGGGAGTATGGAATATAGATAATGGGATTAAGATGATACACAGTGCCTTAGACTTCAGCTTTTGTTTGCGACCCTGCTCTTAACAAAACTTCTACGTGTATACTACTTAGTTGTTATTTATATCAATTCACTTGTGTACAGTTTATGAAATTGTGTACCTCGGTGTTAGAGAAGCAAATCTTGTAGGAACGAAAGATAGAGTGAATTTTCAATGCTGTAGGGCACCTGATTGTCACTTGCTTTCTGTGACCTCTGTTTAGGCCTTCTGTAAGCCTTCATTAGGTTTTTTTAAGAAGTGGTATTATTCTGCATCAGTCCTGGCTTCTCATTTGCATAAATGCCATTATCTGGCATTAAGATTTATGGAGTAAGTCACAAAGGTAGCCTAGGTGTTATTTACACTGTAGCAAAGATCAGAAAAAGAATAGCAAATATTTTTGTTTTGAAGGCCACGTTACTTGTTGAAGATCGGTTTGTACCCATAAGATACGTCTCTGTGGCAGTCCTGGGCATACAGAATCGTAAAGGATATATATCAGGTTATTCAAAATAGGTCAAACTGTTAAGACCATAGCTTTGTTTTCTCTCCAACGTGACAGTTATTGCTAAGCCACAAACACAGTAAAGAGAAATATCTGGAAAAAATTAAGTCTACCTGCTGTATGCTTGCAACTTCCCTTATAAAGGATTAAAACTTCATTGGAGAAAGGTGCACAAGATAACTAACAAGTGACATTTGTTGGTAGGGTGAGGTATGCCCGCAATTGGTGCCAAAATAAAATGCCAGGATTTAGGCAGTTATTGTACAGTTGTTGCTTAACTCACTCCAAAACAAATAAGTTCAAGTGAACTTCTAATTTATGCTTGTAGGAGTTAATATTTTTTCTCTCTGCAGTTCTGTAGGTTCAAAGTATGTGTGAGTGGTATTATTTTGTGAAAAGAGTGCTGACTGGTACTGGGAGCTACCATCTGAGAGTATGCTGTGAGGGTGAAGGTTATGAAAGTGTTTTCTTAGCTGCAGAATTGCAGCACTAGTTTTCTAGCAACATGGTGTTAAAAAACATGCTGTTCATGTGTAAAGTATTTCTGGGATTCCAATGCCAAAATTTTATTGTACTAGAAAGTAAGACTTCTAAAATGTCTTTCTATATTGAAAAGCTGACTTACCAGTTGATTAATTGCTAATGAGAGGGGAATAATTACAGAATTAAGGAAATGTATATGTGCCTGTAAGCAATTTGAAAATGTAATGTTAATCACTTCTGGTATTCTTAACCTAGTCTGTGATGCTCTCCATGCTTATTAATTTGACTAAATTAACTCTGTAGAGTTTTTCTGCTTTAGTAATATCTGTACAATACTTTGAAGATGTAAAGCTCTAAATTAATACAAATTTTATAATATTGAAGTGAAATTTGCATCAATTCATATACTTATTGATGAACAAAGCATTTATTTTGTAAAATCTCATATTCCTTGCTCAATGGTATTTACCAAATTCTTTCTTCTTTAGAAGTTTCCCATTGCTTTCCTATCTGATCTTGCTTTCTTGCTTAATGACTTCGTCACTTCTGATGTGGTCTCTGTCACATGTGGTTCTTTCCTTTCTCTGTTAATGCACCAAAGCTCCTAGCCTTACCTTTGTTTTAATTACTGGGATGAATGAGTGACTGTTTTCCTGCAGCTCTGTACATTATTGGATCTCGGTGAATTCAAATGCAAAATTACTATCCTCCTCATATTTAAGCATTTCTTTTTTTTTAAAAAGAGTACCTGTTCTATGTTGACTACTGGTATTTCTGTCATTTGCAGGCATTGAGTATGTTACATCGCCTATTGATTGTTCAGTTCTAAGTATCTTCCTTTAAACTGGATTTCCTTAAAGTAATGGAAGAGGGTTCTGAGGTTACATAAATACATCTAATGCTATTACTAAAACATATGTAATCTTGGGGGTTTTTAATCTTAAGCAAGCAAACAAAAAAACCCCAACCAAACCCACTTTTGATGACTGATGGGCCTTGAGGATATGCCTTTATGCCTTCATCTCACTTTGCTAAAATGATATAAATATTGCAAAGATTGGTCTCAATGTGTATTTAAGACCTGCTGAATTTGGAAAACAAGATTTCAGAAAGTTATTTTTTAATCTGTTCTGTCCACATCTGGTTTTATTTTCATCTGTGATTTTAACATACTAAAGTCCATAGTATAACTCCACCTGTTTTGCAATGAAATTACTCTTGCTTCTAATTGGAAATTTGCTATATTGCCTGAATATATGTATAATGTGATTTCTGTATAGGTAGGATCGTTGGAAGCAGAAATAAAAGGGAAGATGGACGATTACAGTAAGCTGTTATTAGAAAAGGAGCAAAAATGCCAAGAAATTGCAACTCGTGATGAAGAGGTAGAAAAACTGGTGTCACGGGTACAAGAACTGCAGCACAGCAGTACTGAAGTCTCAATGACTGTGCACTACTTGGAACAAAAACTGCAAAAAATGAAGAAAGTGGAAACAGAATTAAAACAAGTAATTTTAGAATACTTATTTAAATGGGAGTGACGTTGTGCACACGGTGTCTTTATGGGGAATATCAATGACTGCGTTGCAATGTTGTTTGAGACTAAGTCAGTACTAGGTGCCAGGTAAAAACTGTTATACTAAGGGCAGGTGTTACGGCCAGAGTTTTAAACAAACTCTGGTTTTACAAACTAAGCCAAGATCACAGAATCACAGAATCTTAGTGGTTGGAAGGGACCTTTGAGATCATTGAGTCCAACCACATTAAAAAAAAAAANTGTAGAGGGCAATAAGGTCTTCCCTCAGCCTCCTCTTCTCCAAACTAAACATGCCCAGTTCCCTCAGCCTCTCCTCGTACGACTTGTTCTCCAGACCCCGTTACCTTTCTGTCTGGCTTGCCTTGGAGTGGATGGAGATGGTGATACTGTTGTGGGCAATTTGCTCTTTTTTATGAAATCTTAACTTTCTGTTAAACAGTTTCTTTATCAATCCAAGTTAAAAATATTCTTTTTGCTCTCTGAATGTGCCAGTATTTTGCTCCTTCTTAAAAATCCTAAGTAGGTCTAAATAATCTCAGTTCTTGGAGAAGCAAGGCAGTGAGCCAGCTGAACTGCCACCTTGGATTTCCAAAGGGCAGGCTTTGGCTTGTTTAGGAGCACGGTTGAGGGTGTCCCTTGGGAGACAGTACTCAAGGGCATAGATGCCCAGGAAGGCTGGTCGTACTTCAGGGAGGAACTTTTAAAAGCACAGGAGGCGGCCACCCCCAGGTTCCATAAAACAAGCTGATGGGGAAGAAGACTAGCCTGGCTAAATAGAGAGCTTTGTCTGGGCCTTGGGAATAAAAGAAAGTTTATGATCTCTGGAAAAGGAGGTTGGTAACTTACGAGGAGTACCAAGATGTAGCGAAGCTATGCAGGGGGAACATCAGAAGAGCCAAAGCTCAAGCAGAACTTACCTTGGCCACTATGGTTAAAGATAACAAGAAGTTCTTTCTGTGTATTGCTAGAAAAGGAAGACTAGGGAAAATGTAGGCCCACTTACAAATGAGATGGATGCCTTGGTGGAAGACACAGAGAAGGCTAAGTTACTGAATGCCGCCTTTACTTCGGTCTTCACTGCTATAACTGTCCTCCATGAATCCCAGACCTGGAGACAAGGGGGCAGGTCTGGAGAGAGGAAGACTTTCTCTCCGCAAAGAGTGGCTAGGTTAGAGACCACTTGGCTAAACTAGGACATAAGTCCACAGACCCCGATGGGGTACACCCACAAGTGCTGAGAGAACTGGCAGATGTTATTGCTGGGCTGCTCTCTGTCTTTAAATGGTCATGGAGAACAGGAGAGCTGCCTGAGGACTGGAGGAAGGCAAATATCACTCCAGTGATATAAAAAGATAGAAAAAGGGCAAGAAGGAGGACCCAGGGAACTACCAGCTGATTAGCCTAACGTCTGTCCCTGGGAAGGTAATGGAGTGACTTGTTCTAGATGTCATTTCCAAACATCTTAAAGAACAGGAAATCATTGGAAGTGGTCAATACAGATTTACCGAAGGTAAATCATGCTTGACCAATCTGATAGCTTCTGTGATGTTATAACTGGATGACTGGATGAGGGGAGAGCAGCAGACTGTCTCCCGTAACATCCTCATTAGGAAACTGAGAAAGTGCGGGCAGTGAGGTGGACTGAGAACTGGCTGTTTGACAGGAGTCAGAGGGTTGTAGTAAATGGAGCAGGGTCAAGTTGGAAGCCTCTAACCTGTGGTGTCAGCACTCAGTCCAGTCCTGTTCAACATACTCATCAATGACCTGGACGAGGGGATCGAGTGTATGCTTAGTGAGTGCGTTCATTGATAATACCAAACTAGGAGGGCTGGCTGATGATCCAGAGGGCTGTGCTTCCATTGAGCATGTCCTGGACAGGCTGGAGAGCTGGGCAGAGAAGAACCTAACAAGGTTCAACAAGGGTAAGGGCAAATGTAGGGTCCTGCACCTGGGGAGGAAGAATTCCAGGCAGGAACATAGGTTAGGGGTGGACCTGGTGGAAGGCACTTCTGAGGAGAAGGATCTTGGGGGTCCTGGTAGATAGTAAATTATCCATGAGCCAGCAATGTGCCCTTGTAGCTGAGAGAGTCAATGGAATCCCAGGCTGCATAGGGAAGAGTGTGGCCAGTACATTGACAGAGGTCTACTCTGCACTGGTGAGACCTCAACTGGGATACTGCATCCAATTCTGGGCTCCCCAGTTCAAGAGAGACAGGAAACTACTGGAGAGAGTCCTGCATAGGGCAACTAAGATGACTAAGGGATTAGAGCATCTCCCTTATGAGGAAAAGCTGAGAGAGATGGGACTCTTTAGCCTGGGGTAGAGAAGGCTGAGGGGAGATTATTAATGCTTATAAGTATCTGAAGGGTAGGTTGAAGGAGGATGGAGCTGGACTCTTTTCAGTGGTTCCTAGTGACAGGACAAGGGGCAACAGGCACAAGCTGGAATATTGGAAGTTTCGTTCAAATATGAGGAAAAACCTCTTTACGGTGAGGGCAACAGAGCACTGGAACAGGCTGCCCAGGGACGTTGTGGAGTCCCCTTCTCTGGAGACCTTCAAGACCCGCCTAGATGCAATCCTGAGTAATGTGCTCTGGGCAATCCTGCTTTGGCAGGGGAGTTGGACTAGATGATCTCTAGAGGTCCCTTCCAACTCTGACAATTCTGTGATTCCAAATTTAGACTTGTTTTGCTTTGGTAAACTAATTCATCAGCTTTAGGCAAGGTTATACTGTTCAATTTGCCAACTGCAGGCATAGCTTGTCTTGAAGCCATTTCATGCAGTAAATAGGTGCTGGCGGAGTTCTAATAATAATTGTGTCATGAAATTTTTCCATTGCCATTCACATCAAGTGTATTTTTATTACTTATTATTTTTATTGTCCCCTGAATTCCAGTATATGAAAAGTGTAGGTGTTGCAGATAATGGAGGCTAGCTCTAATAAGAAGTAGAAAGAGTAATTTTGAATATGGAACAGTTATCTTTTTGTGACGAATACTGACTAAACTCATAGCTAGCAGATCCATTTATCCTGCTGTCATGTGCATGGAGCAGGTCTTTGTTTTCACCTAGTCCAGTTATTTCAGTTTAAGTTGTTGATATGTAACATTGACATTTCTGGTTAGGGTTGTGCTGGGAGGATTTCTCACCCTTTGGCTTGAGGACTTGAATATGGGGCTTGTGTTGGGAGGCTGCGATCCTGTGATTTTTGGTATCAGTGAAAGAAGAAAAAGTGTTAGATTGTATCTCCGTGGGCAGGTTTTACAGTGAAGGTGTCTTACATAAAGCTCTGATTTTTTTGGTCTGGGTTGCCACTTGTTTTTGCTGAGTCACTGTAGCAACCTCAGAACATAGCAACTGGAGAGTGCTAGGAGAAACTTAACTCTTGTTTTAAGTGTGGTGCAGGTGCCATAAACATGAATGCAGGAACACCTGAGGTAGGGCAGCCCAGTTCTGCAGCAATCTGGTTTTGCACTTTTGTGCAGCGTGATCACTTCTGTCAGTGATCAAGCTGAGCTTTAAATGGTGCAGATAATGTTTTTTTTTTTAGTTGATACAAAAAAAAAAAAAAAAGGCTCTTTTGTTGCTTGGGTTTTGTTGTTAGTGTGTCCTTTCGTGCATGGGAGCAGGACACCTGAGTGGCTGGTTAGTATCACAGGTTTCTTGTGATGGCAGGGAGAGTTTTCATTGTTCCCGTCAGGAAAAAGGAAAAGTTCTCTGATAGGTGCTTTCCTACACACACAGAAAAAAAAAGTGTAGGTGATGCTTTCATAATTACTAATTTTTTTTTTTATCCTGCCAGTGATATTAGGTGTGAGTGACACAGCTTTGTACCCTAACTGGATATCTCCCTTAAAATTTCCTTGCTGTGTGTGCCTGGACTGCCCTTAGAGCTGGCCAGGAAGTCAGCGGGGTCTTCCTGAGTGCTAGTAGGTGAAAATCATACTTAGTATGGATGTGAACCATCTTAAATATCTGTTCTTCAGCATGCTTTTTTGACAGTGCAATACAGCGTTAACTTTGTAATTTATTTTTCATTTTTTAGTTGATACTTCTTTCATTTTAAGAGCAGAAGATACTATCTATGTAGTCTGGGTCTCATTCCTCTTTGATTAGAGAAAATATAGTAAAATTTGACATAATTTCTTGGCAGATCATGTGAGTCTTAATTAACAACTCCTCTGTTAGAGATATGTGTTTTCAGCTATGGAAAGAATAATGTTGAAGAGCAAAAGCAGTTACTGCCTTAGGTTTCTTGTCCAGTTTTACTTTATTGTATTAAGTGCATGCCTGCTGATTGGGCAACTTTCCAAGTGAAACTTCCTCCTTGGACTGATCCAGCTCTTGAGAAGGACTGTGGGAGAAAGAGGACCAAAGGAGAAGTTTCTAAAATAAGTACAATCGTGGTAGCTTGACAAACTACAGATCTGACGAACTTAGTGCTGGTGCTTCACATTCTGACTCAACATGAAGTATTTGTAGTAGGCTTTTGATCTACCCAAAACTCTCCATCTTTCAAAGTAACTTAAGTCTCCATGTCTTAAATTTAGCTTGGTAAATGTATGGTATCATAATACATTGGTAAATGGCTACCAGAACAAGATGTTTATATTATTAAACATATAAAGCACTTTGGAATTGAGGAGTTATATCACTGAATGCTTGTTAAGCTTTTAAACAGGGTAGAAAAAATAAAGGGGTAAAACTTAAGTGAGTTAAAACCCATTAATTTGTTTTGCATTCCTATTTCTTTATAGGCCATTGGGATTATGTACTTTTTATTTGTACTGGAGTTTGTCAGGGATGATGAAGTATTTTTGGCAGGATTGTTCTGGTTAGGTGGATATGTAATTGACAACAATTAATTCTAACATATTAAAAATATTTTGCAGGATAAAGAGGCATTGCAACAGCAACAGTACAATAACCTCATTCAGATCTCTGCTCTGCAGTCCAAATTGGATGAAGCAAGGCACAGACTACCATCAGACAGCACTTTTGCCCCAGTACTAAAGGAACAGCTACAAGCAGAGCAGGAAGCACTTCAGGCAAAGGAGAGAGAGGTAATAGTTTTGGTAAGGTCCTGTGAAAATTTGAGTAACTCACATAATTGCAGAAACATTTTTTGCAAACTTGTAGCTGGGAATTTAAGACTTCAAAAACCTAATGACTGTTGCCTGCAGGAGGCGTGGCGACCTGGTTCAGGAACTGCACGTCGGCCAACCCCAGGCCGCTCGGTCCATTAGCACGCTGACACCAATGTGGTGGACGGCAAAATGGCGTTTATTGATAGACAGCATGGCATCATATAGCCTAGGTTTACAACGTCACTTCCATCTGCTTTCATCATGAACTAAACGCTATGGGCTATCAGGAGAGGGGCCCTATCTTTCCGTACATCGCGATATCTTCCGGTCGCCAGACCCTAGGCTGGAACAAATGACTAATGTTGAAGTAAATGTGTTGTCTTACCCCGTATTCTCTGTGCTTTTGTGTTAACTAACCTTCCTTTTTTCTTGCTTTTCTTTCTGATGTCCCCCTGTTCATCTCCCCTCCCACTGGAAACTGTCTTGTGTTGATTCACATCCACTTTGAGACTGACTGATCAGTATCTGTTGTAAACTGATTTTTCTCTTTCCTTACAAAGTTGAAATGAAGCAGAAGGCAGTGATATTTTTGTTTGACTGAGAGTGAGCAAGAACTTCTTTAAGAACAGAAAGAACAACTACTCATAATGGAGTCATCTGACTTTCTCTGTTTCATGAGCCAGAGAATGTTAGCAATGAGTACTTCTGTTAAATTAAGGTGAAATGTGGTGTAACTGGACAAATTATTTAGAACTTTTATTGGATTTACGCACACTCCTACTCTGTGTATGTAATATTTTGTAATCATTACAGTATCTGTATATATCTGTAACATACAGTCCTGTTTAGGATGCGCAAAGAAGAAAAACGTAGGCGATCCTCCAGTTAATTGTACACCATTGTTCCAAGAGCAGTAAGATCATAAAAATTCTTAGAGATGAAAGTTCCAAGTATCTTATGAAGTCTGATTTCAGGAGCCACTAAGCCTTTTTCATGTCCAAACCCCCTCTTCATTGCTACCCATTAAGGCAAGAGAAGTGGCAAGATCAGTTTTTCCAAACAGTTCTTTGCTTTAAGAGCTACAGAGAAATGTGCAGTTATTGACTCTTACAGATTGAAGGAGTCCATGCTCAGAACTCTTGACTGGTATGCTACTGGGATTACTGAGTACTGCAGTGTTATTCCTGTCTTCTAGGAGAAGGAGAATGGTATTAACTGCTTGTTATATTAGATATCAACTGCTAACATGTCTCATGTTATGCCAAATTACATCTGTGGCCAAGCCTTGATTGTTCAGAGCTGAGATTAATGTATCTTTTTTGAGCAGTTAAGTGTTTTTAGAAGAAAATGAGCAGCCACCTTTGCAGTACTCAGCAGGTTTTGTAGCTGAGGAGCTGGAACACTAGCTTCTTACTCTCATTTTATGCCTCAAGTATTTTTTTAATATGAATTGATTAGAGAGAGTTTAAATCATAGAATTTGCTGGTTACTTGCTTTCAGTAAATAATGTGATGAAGTTTTATCTTTTCTGCTTAAATAACAGGACTTAATTGAAACAACTATGCATTTTCTTCTTTTTTAGATTGCAAGCTTGTTAGATCAACTAGAACATTATAAAGATAATTTGATCAGTAAAAACAAGGAGATATTTCAGCTGAACCTGCAGTTAGAGATGCAAAAAACCCTTAACACTTCCACCATCAGCCAGCTTCAGTTAGAGAATGCACAGTTGAAGGTAGGTTTCCTTAGCTTTAGTGTGCAAGAGCTAAATCTTCAGACAGCTGTGTTCTTGAATGTTGTGGTGTTTGTCTCTGTTACAAACAGATACTTAATTTTGTTTCTGTTGTCAAGAGAATATTTGATTACTGTTACCAGGCTAATGCTGGTTATTGTAGAACAGAAACAACCCAGCGCTCTAGATTCATGCTTATGGCATTATCTTTTAGAGTCATTTGCTTTAAATAAAAAGCTTATCTTTTCCTGACAGATAATGAACTACAGTGTTGTCTTTTAGTACACACAGTTTTTTTGTGCGTTCCTGACCTCTACAGCTACAGCAAATGTTGCAAGTTTGAAAACTGGTTGGTTTTCGGTCTGGCAACTAGCATTTTCATCTCTTGAAAGCTGAGAAATGTTGTGGTAATCTAATCCAGTGGTACAAATCTAAAGAAAGTAGCTACAGTTGTGTTCTTGAGTTCTGTAACATTATAGTAATTTGGGGAATATTTAAATAAAGACCTTGGTTCTGTTCTGCCATTAGGTTGCAAGAGAAAGTAAGTCCTTTCTAATGACATTGTTGTTTTTTCTGATCAGGAGGACCTAGCAAAACTTCATGTAAAGCAAAATCAGGTCCTGAGTATTACTGATTCCTCAGCCTTGTCATTCCCAGAAGCACTTCTTAAAGAGAAGAATCAAGAAATTGATCACTTGAATGAGCAGATGAAGAGGCTCCAGCAGGAGCTAGAGAATACACTGGGGAATAAAGTAAGAGCCCTTACTTTGTTTATTGCTTGATTTTGAGGGAAGCCTGGTATACAAAATCTTACTGTAAGTTAAATGCATTTGATAATTCTCTTTGGAAAGTAGAGTATTCTAAGTAGCTAGCAGCTAAAGTGTGCAATTCCTGCTATTTTTAAATATGTGAATTAATGTTTGCGTGATTCAGAAGAAAAATGTAATTTAAACTGTGTGTAATATTAATTCTGCCTACATACAGTAATATTCAGACACCATCCTTTTACTTAGGTTGTAGAAGACCAAAAGTCTGAAATTAAAGAACTCAGATCACTTATTGAGCGTCTTCACGGTGACCAGGAAAGGCTGTATAAGGACAAAGATGAAGAAGTAGAACAACTTCATGGAGTAATTGAGAAGCTTCAAAAAGACCTGACACAATTTGAACCAGTACGTCATGAAGTTAGTGACATCCACAATGATATCTTTCCACTGGCTTTCCCAATACAAGTTGATAACCTTCAGAATGAGTTGAGAAAGGGACTGGTAGATTGTCAAGGTGATATTGATCCAAACAGAAGAAATGCATTGCAACTCTCCAAAGTGAAAGAACTTCAGGAGGAACTAGAACTTGTCTCAGCTGCTAGAGAAGCTCTTCAGCAGCAACTGGAAGAGAAGGAATCACACTTCAAAATGGAAGTGGAAATTTTGGAGAAAAAATGCCAAAAATTACGAGAGTCATCAGAGCAGCATGTTTCAGAGCTAACCTCTCTGAGAACACAGTACAATGCACTTCAGGAAGAGTACAGCCTTTTCCAAACGCATTTTTCACAGAGAGAGGTTGAAACAAGAATGACGTTTTCTCATGTTCAGGAACTTAAAGATACCGTGAGAGAAAGGGAAGCAAATATTCTAGAGAAAGATATGCAAGTAAAGAAAATGGCAGGTAAAAGAGAAGCTGAGGCAACCAAGTTTCAGTACTTAATAAAAGAGACAGCAGAGCTTCAAATTGAGTTAGAAAAGAGAGGTGCAAATCAGGTTCAAGATGTTTATAGTCTTCAGTTGGAAGTTTCTAGACTTGATTACCAGGTGCAAGCACTGAATCAGAAAGAAGTAGCTTATCAGAAAGAAATCAATGAACTGCGAGGTAGCAATGCAAAATTGAAAGATCAAAATGAGGTATACGTGAAAGAGCTTGAAGCGTTACAATTGGAAAAAGATGAACTTATTTCACAGTTGGAGTGGTACAAGCCAGAGGAGCAACATGAAAATGAAGAGGCTAACCTTCTCAAGCCATTCTGCCAGAGAGAAAGAAAAGGCAAAGCCCTTAAAGGAATGGAGGAATTGGAAGAACTGGAAGCAAATGTTGACAAGTCACTTGCAGCAGTGGCTTCTCCTTCTGATAAAGTGGTATGGGCTTTGGTTTTTAATACTATTATTTTTTTCTTAATATGATCCAATTTTGTGTGTCATATAAACCCCTCTATCTTATCCTTTTCAGTGCTGTAGGAAAAGGGTGAAAATGAATACTGTGGCATAAAAAAACCTGGTGAATCAGTTTGAAGAGTCTGCCTATCTTTGTATAGTTTCTTCAGCAGTAGCCTAGAGGTGGATGCCTGGAATGACTAAGAACAGGGCAAGCATGTGTGGAAACCTAATCCAGTAAGTTTTTCTGAGCTGGATATGGGCACAGATCCTAAGATATGTATTGGGTGTAGATGGCAAGGTGTTGGCAGTGGGGCAGCTGTAGGGAGGCCGCTCTGAGAAAATGCTGAGGATGCTCCATGTTGGGCACAGCTGATTCTACTGCAGAGCCCATCAGCCATCTGCATGGCACCACTGCAAAAAATGTATTTAAGAAAGGGCGAAACACTACACAACGAGTGAGGGAGAAAAAGTGTGAGAAACAAGCAATGGAAGATAACATGGTGGAGCAAATATCTACACTGCAGGGGAGGAGGTAGAGGAGTTTGGAACAAAAGAGCAAAATTCAGCTTGGGGAGAGAGAAAACGTGGGAGGCGGCTGGAAGTTGTTTTAGTTGTCTTTTGTTTCTTGCCATCCAACTCTATTTTAATGGCAATAAATGAAATAATTTTTCCCCAAGTCAAGTCTGTTTTGCCTGTGAAAGTTATTAGTAGGTGATGCTCCTGTCTTTATCTCCACCCATGAGCTCTTTCCATCTTACTTTGTCCCCTTGATCTGTTGAAGAGGGAGAATGAGAGACAAGCTGGTTGGGCATCTGGCAGCTGGCTAAGTTCAATGCACAAACTACCTGGACTATATTTAACATGCTTTATGTCTGTCTTGGAGAGCTACATAAAAATACGTCATCATATATCTTTTTCTCTTTCTTTTCTTAAGAAATCTTTATTTGCTGAGACTCTTCATATTAATGATGATTTTTTTTTTTTTAGAACAATTTGCTCTGGATAACTTAATGTGAACTTTTGGAAAACAGTAGGATCCAGATGACCTGCTCATTGAAGAGCTGTAGTTGTCTGTTATATAGCATTTTACTGCCTTTTAAGGCTAGCTTACAGAGGTGATAAGTATTAGTAAGAGAGCTTATATCAAAATATTTTCTGAATGTATAGGGAATGAAAAAAGTTGTGTCAGGCTTAGGTGGGTTTTGGGGATCCTGACTGAGAGTATATGAGTATGAAAATATAAAATGGTTTGACTTACACTGTACTGCTTGCCCCTTTGTAGCGGGAAGGGAAGACAGCTTTTCAGCACCAGGTAAAAATGATGGTTTGTATGTAGAATTATTTCTAAGTTAGGCAAAATAACTGAGCTTTAGTATTGGTATCGCTAATGGGTAATACTCTACTTGCAAAGTTACTGTGATGTTAACAGAATGTTTTTGATATTACTTTGCCATTTTGCTTCATAGCCCAGCAATTGCAACAGAATGTAGTTCTTAGTTTTAAAACCTACTCAATAATAACAGTGGCTTTTCATAAGGCTTTCATTTGTTATCTTCTTACTACCCTCATGGATCTTATTTAAATGATACTCAAATGCCACCTCTCCTTATTTTATAGGATAATCACTTATGTTAATTTTAGAATCATAGAATGGTTTGAGTTGGAAGGGACCTTGAGGATCATCGTGTTCCAACCCCCCTGCCATGGGCAAGAACACCTCCCACTAGACCAGGTTGCTCAAAGCCCCATCCAGCCTGGTCTTGAACGCTTCCAGGCACGGGGCATCCACAGTTTCTCCGGGCAACCTGTTCCAGTGTCTCACCACCCTCACAGTAAAGAATGTCTTCCTGATATCTAATCTAAATCTCCCCTCTTTCAATTTAAAACCTTGTCCTAGCTACATTCCCTGACAAAGAGTCCCTCTCCACTCTCTTGTAGGCTCCCTTCAAGGGAGGATGCTGTAAGGTCTCCCCGGAGCCTTCTGTTCCCAGGCTGAACAACCCTAACTCTTTCAGCCTGTCCTCATAGGAGAGGTGCTCTCTTTTTTAAGCAAAATGAAGCGTGTAGCTATACAAAATGTGTGATCGTTGCTGGCTTTTGTATTTTTATTTGCTTAAAAGTTCTAGTTTGGGTCAGTGACATTTGTCTAGGTGATACTGTACCTTCATGGTTTGCCTCAGAAATCCCTCAGAAAAAGGGATTGGGTGGGAATAATGTTGAATGACTTATGCAGAATGATGTACTTTAGACCACTGAATGGATGTATACAAAGCAGAGGCAGAGCTTAGCCACCTGACTTCCAGTCTACTGGATTGTGTTGCTTATACAGATAGTTGCTTATACAGATTAGATCCCTGTTTAAAGAATATAAGTAACTGCCATAACCTAGTATGCTATGGACCAGGTTTACTGGCTGTGTTTATCTGTCTCTGTAGGTCTCTTTTAGGTTGTAATAGCCACTTAGTTGTAGCTGTAACTCATGAAGGTTATCAGTGTCCTGGTGGAAATCACATGCAGCAACACTGTCTTTCTCTTGTCAAGCATAAGAGTACAGTTGCTTGATTTCAGCTTAGTAATGATTACTTATTACGAGCTTACATTAGCAGAATATGCTGTGTGAGATCCAGCCAACTGCATTATTTATGCTGTTTGTTGTGTAAAATATACAGATGGTGTGACATGCATACTCAACTTCAAAATCATAGTTACTGTAGATATAATTTGAAAATGTGTGGAAAATATGCAATATCTATGAATAAGGAAATGGCTTACAAAAATTTTTTCTTTGAGCACAATGCAAAGAGAGGTAAAGGCTGTGAACACTTCACAGAATGAAAATAATATAATTGGTGGCAGCTAATAAAGAAGAACTTTAGGTTCAGCAAAAAAGGAGCTAGGATTCATTGAAGAGAGAACTAGTAAAATCTTGAAGGATTTAAAGGTATGCTGGAATTCTGGGGGTAGTTAAATGCTTTCAAAATCACTTTTCAAGTGGAAACTTGTGAAATGTTGAAGTTCACATATGTATGTCAATATACGTATTTCCATGTTTAAGTTTTACAGTAGGCTGAGGAGGCCTATCATCAAAGTTGGAGAATACATTGAGTCAAAGTAAACAAACTATCGTGTCTTCATGCAGTCACTATGATAGACCTTTTCCTGTGGATCTAGTTAAATCCAGTATATGGAAAAGTATGATAGTATAAAAGTACAAACTATCCATAGCTGATAGTGACCATGAGCCTGAGAGCTGGAGAAGGAGGAAAAGAACGGTATTTGAGTACTTCCTGTGGTTCTAGTATGCATTAGCTAAATGCCATTATACAGAACACCTTCAGAGGAAATTGCTGCTGCTTGGAGTACCAAGGCAGAAAACCCACATGAGATTAAGCAGCTCTCTACTTCACCCTGAATAGTGAATGAGAGTTAGTTCAAATTGTGAACACTTAAGAGCCTTTGTGTAATAGTGAACATAAGAGAAACAAATGCAGCATTATTAGAGGTGTAAAGAAAACCCCTACAGTTACTCGTGTTCAAAAGTGGGAACAATGTGAAAATTGGGAAATGTATTAAAATGAAAGTCAGAGGAGCAGCTAAAAGGGTAAAATGGTTGCAGCTAGCAACCTAGACTAATAGTCTTAAATGGGCTAGGACTCATCAGCTAAAATAGACTATTAACACAAAACGATTAATAGAACAATTATTAACTGTATTTTATAATGGTAGCAATATGAAGGATTAAATGCAATTTGCCTGGTTGCAGGTTTAAAATAAACTAAAATATCTTTTCAAACAATACATCATTTAGACTCTCAGCCATTGAAGCTAAGAGATCAAAAGAATAATTTTTTCTTAAAATTACTTAGATTGAGTGATTAAAGGAAAAATCAACAAGAACTGTCAAACAGAAAGATGTTGACTGCAAACATGGCCTGGGATGTGTAGACCTTGGATTCCAGGATGCTTGGGGAGGTACCACTTCACAAAACAGGGCAAAGCTCCGCTGTCCGGCAGCGTTCCTTGGCAGGAAGATTGTTGTAGTCCTGTTAAAACTTCTTCAGGATGATGGCACTAAAATAGGAAACTACAGAACTAGGGATCCAAAAAGTCCTCATTTGAAGAGAAAAGGGGTGGGAGGAAGGCAGCAAGGAAGGAAAACAGACCTGGCTTAAAGCAGTGAGTGGGACAGCTTTGGAGGCGGTTTTGAGAGGATTCAGTGTCTGGGGCACTGAAGGTGAAAAAGTGGAGGGAATAAGATAGCCAGACGTTCTATGTAAATCATGGAGCCATTTGAAGAGAAGCTGCAGCTTGGCATTCTCAGTATATGTTCTGGAGTCTCCTTTCAGCCACAGAAGAGGCACAGCCTCTGCCATGAGTACGCTTGTGCCTACTTTTCCCTTAGCAGTGTCTATATTAATGGCACCAGTAAGTCCTCGAAGTACTTAATGCCTTGAGTTGGGCATTAGCCTTAGGGTTTCTTAATCACTTGGTGTTGGTGATGGCATGACCTACCACACTGGATCACTGATGTTAAAAGGATGAGAGTAAAGGTATTTTCATGTAGTTCAGAGTAATTTGGATGTTAGCCTCCTGGTGGAGTGAATAACAGGCTGAAAAACAGGAAGAATGTTTGACTTCTTGACTTTCGGAGCAAACAGTGGGACCTGTTGGAGCACTGGCTCTGCAATGGCATCCTTTCTATGGTGTCTGTACAGCTGCTTGTTGAAAAAAGCATTAGCATCATAGAAGGAGAACAATAATTTCAAGAGGTCTTGGGAAGGAAAGAAAGCTCTTCATATCAAAATGCTGACCAAATGCGAGCCCTTGTAGTTCAGTAGGCAGGGGTGTATCTGCACACTCTGTGGCGCAGTATGGACATGTCTCTGCAGTTTGAAGGTGGAAGTACAGCCTCAGCCTGGCTCACCATGCCCTCACACTATGTGAAAGATGCTGGAAAGCTTCTGTGGCCATTGAGGTACCCAAGCCCTCAGGGTGGAAAATCATAGAATTGTAGACTTGTCTAGGTTGGAAGGGACCTTTAAGATAATCTAGTCCAACTGTCAACCTAACTCTGACAAATAAACCTCATCAGTAAACCATGTGCAAGGATCACAATAACTGAAGAAGACAGAGACCTTCTTTGTCGATGCTAGCTGTATTTCCCTGTTGGCATCTGTAAGAGATGGTGGTTGTGTAGAAAGACGGTGGTCTGTTTTTAGGGACGCAGAGTTTGAGAACTGGTCTGCAGTGCTGCTGATCAGCAGGGACCTAAGTCGGTTGTCTGATGCTTGGAAAAAAAAAATTTAAAAGGTAGAGTACTCCTGTAGGATGATAAAAGATATAAGCCTTAGCAAAATTTAGAATATAGCATGTTGGTATATATGGCTGCTCTATGTGTCACGTGATAAGGACATGTGAATCCATGTTGCTGTTCCCTACGGTGACTGGAAGGAGATGGTCAACTGTTTATCCGGCATTGTAATGGCAGGCAAAGGAACAATCTGTACACTTCTTAACCATTCTTTCCCAGTTCCCTAAGTCAGGATTTAAGCTTTAAGACAGTTCAAGAGATTTGTCCAGTTAAGAGCAACAGGTTTTGATCTGGTTTTATTTGAAAGTAGGAAGTTTTATCTACATAGATATAAGGAAGGGCCTTTTTTCTGATTGATACAAAAGTCATCTCTGCAGAAATTTCCTTACTGCAAAGATATTCTTTTTTTCTCTTATTGATGGTATGCTTCTTAAAACGTCCAGTTAGCTCGCATATAAAATACACTAAATTCTTGGACCGATTTGTGTAAAACCGTGGAAAAATAAGATATATGACTATTTCATTTGAGAAGATATTTTTAAGTGCATGTTTTTCAGTTTGCAAAATCATACTTAAATTTCACTAACAGTATGTGTTATTTCATTGTAGGAAAAAGATGAAGTTTTGTTTAACTTGATGACTCACAGTACAATTCCAAAAACTCAGATTAACCAATCGCAAGAAAATATCTTGACTCAGGGATTGGACAGGATCACCAAGGCTGAAGAAGAGCAAGATTTGAAAAAGCATTGCCAGCAAATGTTGGAAATTCATCAAACTGCTGATTCTCCAAAACGCAATTTGAAAATAGGCGAAGACACTTCAAAAGACTTCCAGAATTTCATTGTGGGTATGGCTTCATGTGGCTCACCTGAGATTATGCGAAAACAAGATATAAGCGTGGAGCTTCAGTCAGTACTTCATCTGACGCCCTTTTCAGAAGCTGAAAGTACAGATTTTAAAATTATACACTCAAGGTCATCCATGCAAGAAGATAATTCTCTGTTGCTGGGATATTCTAACCTGTATGAAAACGACAGTGAGGAGACAGCAGTGAGAGGAGAGAAAAAATATCCAGCTTTCTCTCGAAGTACTAACTCTGATGACCAAGAATTGGAGGAGTTTGTTTTAGTAAGTGATATTTCATATCTGATTTAATTCTAATGAAACAAAATTGTTTAGCTCTGTCCCCCTTGGACCATTGTTGGGCCATTGACTCAAAAGTAGTAGAAACATACACACTGAGAGGGGTAGGTCCAGTAATGTTCTGTTCCCCTCTCACGTCAGATTGTGGAGCACATTCTGGCCTGTATTAAAACACTCTAAACCACTGCTTCTAGTAATTGAAAGTAGTCTTCCAAAACCTAGAATTGATCAATAAGCTGTTTACAGCAGGTTTTGCATCGTGCATGCTGTTGATGTGCTGTCAGTAAAAACATGGAATCATAGCGTTTGGGTTGGCGGGGACACCTCCCACTAAAGCAGATTGCTCAAAGCCCCATCCAGCCTTGCCTTAAACACTTCCAGGGATGGGGCATCGCCCCATGGGTATTGCCCTTGTGTTCTCAGAAGATTTGTTGAGAGAACTCTTGAAATCCTGGTACTTTTGCAGAGACACTTCATGGAAGTAACTGATAAATTTGTAATAATGCTTCATGCACAAGTAATTAAGCTAATACCTGTGAAACTCTTTTCCTACCACAGTACTCAATTTCCTGTAACAATTGTCCACTTATGAATATCTGTCATTGAGTGGTAAAAGAGGCTGTTTCAAAACTGAGGAATAGAGGTTTTTATTTTTAATGGAATTATTTTATATATGTGTGTCTGTATCATTTCACATGAGGATAAAGTCTGTAAATCAGAAAATTAATCTTTGTTTCTGTATTTTTGTGCCTTGCGTTTGAAGGGTAACTAATTATAAATACATGTCTGTTTCTTAAGACTATTGAAATGAAAAAAAAAAAAGAGCAGCAATGTATCATTCAACATGGAATTTGCCATCTCTAACGCTATGATCAAGTAGGCATTTTCTAAAATCTGCACTAGTAATACAGTTGTTGTAAATGCAGAAAACCCTAAGCTAACATAAAAAAAATATTTCCAAGCAGATGAGAGAAGCTGATAACCTAACTTTAATCCCTTCTGATTCACAAGAAGATTTGAGAGCAACTGCAGATGTAATGAGCAATGGATATGACAGCAGTAAGTTGAACTTCGTAGATTCCTTTAATCTTATGTTAACTTCATTATAAAAATATACTAACTTTTCCTCTTTCTTCCATTTTCTTTTACTGTAGATCTGTCATTTGAAATCTATGCATTTGTCAGGTGGTTCTTAATTTAGAAAGACTTACATATTTGTACTAGTGGAAGTCTACTTTTGCCTTTTCATCTTTACATGCTGAAAAGGAGACATGGGGGTTTAGCAAGTCCTGGCTTAACTACAGCACTTTCTCTGGTGCGAAAGGCAACTTAAAACGTCTTAAGTGAGTTGAGATGTCAACCAACTAACTTGAGCTGACCCTGCATTCATATGAACAGAAGAAAGCCTGGTTACTTTACACGCAATTAGGCTGGTTTGATGTTCTTTTCATCTCTGTAACCCTTGTGGGGCTGGTCTCTCTTTTTTTTCTTTTTTTTCTTTTTTTTTTTTTTTCTTTAGATACCAGCTCAAATTTGGCAGCTAAATTAAAGCAGGAGCTACAAATGTCAGACCACCTAGATGCTAGTTTCATGGCTTATCTGCAGTACCATGGAGTGTTTCCAGATATTATGGAATCAATGAGAGAAAAAGAAATACTTTCACCACAGCTGAAGGTAATATATGATTAATAGAAGTGTACTAACAAATTAAAACTGAAGCAACAAAAATTAAATGCTACTATAAAATAGAATTAGCTGCTACCTTTACACTGTAAACTGTCCTGTAATAGTTTAAACAAGGTTGATTGTGGATCTTCAGTCATTTTTGCATCTCTCATGGGACAAATGTACTGACATTTATCTTGCTTGTACTTGCTAGAATTGAAGAAGTTTTGCTAGGTGGTTGCAACAGTACTGGTGATGCTCCAGAATGTGGTGATAAAAGGACTTGTCTTAGAGTCTTTACAGAAATCTTCATAAATAAGCACAGCTAGTTGACATCATGCTCCCTTGCCTATTCTTGTCATTCTGATAAGACAAAGAGCTGTGAAAACACCACTGCAAGGTATGGAGGATCTTTCAGAGTCCATAGAGCCTGAAGAATATAGAGAAGACTGGGCACTGACTGCATACTGTAGTCAGTAAGACAAGTTTAAGAAAGTATATGTCTGGCTTTGTGCAGAATAGATTCAGGATGCTGAATGTTAGGAGAATAAGTTTTCCTTTGTTGGAGGAACTTGTTGATGGGACTTCCTGGAAACTGCCCTTGGGGAACAGAACAGAGCTTGCAGGTATTTAAGGATACTTTTCTTAAAGCATCAAAGCTTTTGATTCCCATGTGTAAGAAATCAGGCAAGGAAGGAAGGCAGGAGACAAGCTTGGCTTAGTAAGAACCACCTGGTCAAACTAAAGTGCACAGGCAGTAGAACCAGGGATATGTAACCTGGGAAGAATACAGGGCTGGGATCAGGAAAGTTAAGGCACATTTGGAGGGGAATTTGGCAAGGAATGTGAGGAGTAATAAGAAAGGCTTTTACTAGTTTGGAGAGAACAGGAAGATTAAAGACAATTGGGTGTACACACATACACTCACTAAATAGGACAGGAGAACTAGTGATAACTGACAAGGCTGAGGTACTCAACTTTTTTTGCCAAATTTTCACTGGCAGTTACTTTTCTTACATCATAAGTCCTTGAATCTTAGGGTGGGGACTGGGGGAATGAGGTCCCTTCCATTGTAAGAGATCGTATTCAAGACAACTTGAGGAACGTGAACATATATAAGTCTGTGGGACCAGAAAAGATGAATCCCAGGGTCCTGTCAAAATTGTGCCTGGCTGATCTGGTGGCTTTCTATGATGGAGTGACTATATCAGTGGACAAGGAAACAGCAAGTGGTATCGGTACAGGCTGAGGGCTGACAGGATTGAGAGCGGCCCTGAAAAGAAGGACTGCTGGATGAAAAATGAACACGAATCAGTGCTATCTGCTTGCAGCCCAGAAAGCCCATATTCTGGGACACATCAAAAGAAGCATGGCCAGCAGGTCAATGCTTCCCCCTCTACTCCACTCTGGTGAGACCCCACATCCAGCTCTGGAGCCCTCAGCACAGTAAAGACATGGACCTGTTGAGGCAGGTTCAGAGGAAGGCCACAAAGATAATCAGAGGGTTGGAGCACCTCTCCTACTGAGGACTGTTTGAGAAAGTTGGGGTTGTTCAGCCTGGAGAAGAGAAGGCTCTGGAGACGCTTCATTGCAACCTTTCAGTACTTAAAGGGGTCTTATGAGAAAGATAGAGAGGGCCTTTTTACCAGGGCTTTAAACTGAAAGAGGGTAGATTTATATTCTATGTAAGTAAGAAATTCTTTACTGTGAGGGTGGTGAGACACTGGAACAGTTTGCCCAGAGAAGCTATAGATGCCCCATCCCTTGGAACATTCAAGGTTAGGTTGGGCAAGACTTTGGGCTACCTGATCTAATGAAAGATGTCCCTGTTCCTGTGGCAGGGGAGTTGGACTAGATGATCTTTAAGGTACCTTCTAACCCAAATCATTGTATGATTCCATATAAAAAAAAATTAATTATTTTCATAGAGCACGGTTTTATAGACTTAATGGAAGAGATGCATTTTACCTTAAGATACAGAAACTTTTTTTTTTATTTAGTTTCTTTCAAGGATCTAGACTTCACTGGAAGTAAGATCTGACTGCATACTCCAGCACTGAATGTTTAATTTGAGCACTTAGTAAGCATTAACAACAGAAGCACACCAAAGTTCTCATCGTTTAGTATTGGTTCAGTGACAAAAAAGTAACTCAAGTTGGTTCCAAAGTTAAGTCATTCAAAAAAAGGCAAAAGAAAGACTACCAAAACTTAAATAAAAGTACTCCATGTTGTTGTTGTTTTAACCTGAGTAGCAATGAGAAACAGCCTCACATCAAGTCTGGTGGGGTGTTTTGGTTTGTTGGTTTTTTTTTTTTTTTTTTTTTGGTGTTGTGTAAACCTTTTTTGACAAGAGACCAGGAGACATTTGTGCATGATGTAATAGTTTGTGAATAGGGAATTTACTTAAAAGAGATTATTTTAGCTAACTGTGAAATGAAACAATTTCCACTCTGTAAATTATTAAGACTGATTATTTAGGGAAATGTTCTTTGTACATAATCTGCTAAATTAAGACTGTTGTCTAAATACATAATTCAGGTTTCTGACTTCACTGGGGTTTAGTAACATGACTTCAGACTTGTTAGAATTTAATTTATTCCTAGAAAAGTTAGCTAAATATTTCAGAAACAACAAAGATAAAGTGCAATCCTTGTACTTGGTTTAAATCCGTATTAGTATGTTGATGTACACAGAAATAAGATGCACTGGGCAAGGCTGCCATTTGTACTTTAACATTGTTGTCATGGTTTAGCGTCAGACAGCAACAAAGAACCATAGGGCAGCTGCTCTCTCTCAAGCCCCTCCACAGCCAGGAGGGGAAAACCCGGAAGAAAAGGCAAAACTCATGGGTTGGGACAAAGGCAGTTTAACAGAACAACAAAACAGTAACAGTAACATGGATAAAGAAGTATAAAAACATGATTACGATACCGACCATGCCACCACTGACTTCCTGTCCCTCTTCCCTTCCGCCGGCTCTGGGCTACCCCACAGGCATGGCTCAAGTGGGATGGAATACCTGTGCCCCTGCTACATCCAGGGGACAATTAATCCTGTCCTTCTCGGAACCAGGGCAATTGTGAATACCATATTTAATAATGCAGTGGCCCCTGTGTTCTTAAGTTTTTAACTCAGTTGTTAGGATATAAAAATTCTGAGGTAACTGTTGGCTCATTCTATATATGTGTGTGTATGTCTGTGTGTATTCTTAGTTTATTAAGCATGCCAAGGAGCAGGGCGGACTTACAGAAAGATCTGTATTGCAGACTCAGACAGCCTTCTAATTTTTTTGATATGGTACTATATATATACATATATTATATATTTGTAATACGGTATTATCCCCTCCTGCTCTTACACCGTCAGGGTACTGATGCCTTTTTCCTAATATTATGCATTATGGTAATGTTTTTTGTTCGCAGGCTGTGCTGAACATGGTATATGACGAGAGCTGCAAGATACTGGCTTTGTCAGAACATCCCTTTGGTTTTAAAGAGCTGAAAAATGTTCATGAGGCCAGAGCCGTGATGGAGGGATGGCAGAAGGAGGGCTTAACCTTGCTGGATGCTATACAGTCACTGAAAGATCATCTTAGCAAGGTGGCAGATAGAGGAGACAAGGTATGACAGTAAAAATATCCTTTAAAGCAAGGTAACCAGTATTTCCAGAGATTGTGATAGTGAAAAAATGTGATAAAAAGGGAAGGAGAGGAAGAGCTAACTCTGAATCTCTTTGGGATTTTTTTACTAGGTTTTAGATTCAGATGAGATAGTTTGTCTTAACAGTGATGTATGAACTATAATTGATAACCAATTTATTTGGGATCTAGTAAAGTGGGGTTTTCCTGTTTTACTGAATGATAACATGAAGCATGAACGTAGTAATTTGAAATTGACTCTGTACTTCTATTGCAAAGGTTTCTTTAGGATTTATCTTTGTAGAAAATATAGGAATACCCTTGTAGATGTAGTAAGACTTGGTTTATTCTCAGGAGGAACAGAGGCAGATGGTTGTAGAGCAGCTTTTCTCCGCAGACCGGAATAGCTTGCTCTCTGAAATACAGGATCTCCAAGCTCAGCTGCGCATGACACATCTTCAGAATCAGGAGAAGCTACAGCAGTTACAGGAAACCCTTATCAATGCAGAAGATCATGGGAGCAAACAAGAACACTACCTTCGAAGGAAAGGTAGTTGTCCTGGTTGGGGTAAACCAGAACCAATTTTCTGTTCAGTAATTTTACTTTTTAGCCGGGTCTATTCTAACTAAACAAACTCTGAAATTAACAGCATATTATTCAGAAACTGTTCACTCTCACAGTGATAAGACATGATTATACCAAGCAATGGTATGCAGAGAGGCTCGTGCTTATATTTATTGCTATAACAACCAAGGTCCGGTAATTTCATTATTTCCCCGTTGGATGGTTGGAAGTGGAAAAGCGTAGAGGGGTCACACCTGTCAGGGAGGAGCGGACCCAGAACTGACCAACAGGGTATTCCATCCCATCTGCATTGTGCTCAATAGAAGAGCTGATGGATCAAAGTGTCAACTCTATTTCTTCAGTGGTTGACATCAGAGGAGGATCCTGTCTGTTCACCTGCCTTTGATCCTGATCTATGTGTTCCTGACTCCAGATTCAGAATCCATCTGGTGTCTGTTTCAGAGTCCAGTCTGGGACTTTTCTCAGTGCCTGCCAGTGATGTGATTATCACCGTGGGAGCTTGATATCGTTTTCTATATACTGTATACTTTTTGAAAAATTATTTTTCTTTTTCTTATTGTTTGGGTTTTTTTTTCATTAAAGTAGTTTAGTTTTGTCTTTTTAAACTCATAAATCTCTATCTCTTCCTCTCCCCTCTTTGAAGAGGGGAGAGGGAGGGGATCACCTGTCACTCTGATTGGCCAATCTGACCAAAACCATGACAGTAGTAATCCCAAATTCTTGTTAGCTGGTCTTCTATGTTAATTCTTTCTTTTTTTTTTTGTCTAGAAGATGAAAGGTAATTCCTCAATTTCACTAATGCTCTCAGGTTTCCTAGAATTTTAGAAGAGGAAGGAATTACTCATCTTTGTAATATTAGTAGTTAAGAAAAATCTGTGAAAAGCACAGAGAAACTTTAAAATAACCCAAAGCAATAGAACTGAAGGGGTGACTCTATTAAACAGTGAACATATGTAGAAAACCTATCGAGGATAGTAAAACATTGTTAGTTTTCAGGAAATTCTTCATCTATATGTTTGCTAGTAAATGGATGGGTTTGCTTAATGATGTTTAGAATCTATCAGTAACAGGTTATTTAACAATGTATCACAGTAACTCTCAGAGTCTCACCCAACTTCCACCGTCTTCTCACTTTGGCTGGTCCACCAGCAGCAGTGTATCTCTTAACACGCTAGCTCTCTACATGTGTATTTCTCTACTGATTCCTGTCATATTTGAAATAAATTCCAGATAAGAACATTTTAATACAGCTGGGTATTTTTGCCCAATTTGCACCAGCATAACTGCTGTTGCTGTCAAATCCTCTGTAGTGCAAATAACTATTAACTTTTACTTATCCCAGTTGAACTATTACAATATAAGCTTCAGCAAGAAAAATCCATTATAAATGACTTGCATAGCACCCTGTCTGAAGAGCAGAAGAGAGCCTCTGAAACATGTCGTCTCTTGAAACAAGAAAAAGCAGCCCTGAAATCAGAGCTTTATGAAAGTAAGCAAGAGAATGAAAGGCTGCAGAAAACCCTAGAAGAGCTTCAGAGGGAGATAAACCAGTTACGGTGAGAAGTAGATTTATTAATTTATTTTATTTATCAACAGGTCTGAAAGAGTTTTATACTCAATGAATCCACACATGACTTAGCACTTGGAAACACAAGAAGGAAGACTATCCTCTCTCAGTTGTAATGAATATGTTCATTTTTCTTTACTGACTGCTTAAATTTATAAATTCTTCAATTCAAATTTGCATATTTACCTTTTCTGGAGCCTTGACTGAGAAGCTTGTGGAAACAAGTGCACATTGTATCAGTATACTAAAAGTGAACAGACTAGAACCCCATATCTCTGATGTATTCTACTCCTGCAGCTTTTGTCTTAGTATACTGGTTGTTCTGTTTGCTTGTTATCTTGTATATGAGTTTTTTTCTACACACTCCACCCCCATTCACTTTCTAGTGTATGCCAATGTTTTTCTTTTCTCTCACAGGACAACAGTTTTACTCTGCCAGGATAAGTAACTCCTCCCCATCTTCTATCTGTCACTAAATAGAACAATTCTAGCTTCCCTTGCAGGGGAAGTAAAGACTTTCAGATGCTAAATAGCTGTGACTTGAAAACTGACCCTCTTTAGAAACAGCAACAAGTCAACAGACCAACTCAGAAAAAGTAACCCAAAATGTTTGGCTTGCATTGGTAGTGAAGGATGTTTAGTTCTGAACATAGATAGGAGTGTTGTTTTTAACTTTGCAGTTTTTCATTGGAAAAAAAACAAAAGGATTTGACAGCTGCACTAGAAGACTTGCAGACAGAACATCTGAAGGAAACAGAGCTAAGAGGTTTGTTTGAGGAACAACAGCTTCAGCATAAGAAAGCAGAAGTTGAAAAGACAAAGGCCTTGGAGGTAATGCCCTACTTCTCAATACTTGACTTATTGTCATGCACTGAGGGAGGTAAATTAACAGGTTATTTTAGCAGTTTTTTTCACGTTCCAATGCTTTTTGCTTAGTAATGTTTAAACACCCCCTCCTACCCATCCCAGGCTTGTACTGAGTGTGCATAGCATTTATTTTGTTTTCACAGAATTAAAGCTTTCAATTACCCTCCTTAATTGCATGTGGGAAAATAAGCAAAAGTTTTTTGGTTTGGATGTTTTTCTCCCCCCCCATATCCTCTTAGTGGTTTTGGAGTCTTACGCTTTCACGTTTTTGGGATCAGTTTTATGCTGCCCCATGCTGTGTAGGGAGAGCCAGATTCTATAATTGTGTAACTGCACCGTTTATTCCAGAGCAAAAGTGCTACGAGGATGTGATACGTATGATCAACTGAGATTATGCACAACCACCCAATGACACATATGCTTGACACAGTAACTGGAGCCTTTCCAGTATGTGCAGAAAATCCCATAGCCAGAGGTTGAAGTACTTTATTCGAATAAAAGGAGAGTCCACTGGGGCATTCCCCTGTGGGGTGCCTCTAACTGCCAAAGGATGCAGCCTCTATTTTACCCAGCATGTAACCCTCTTCCTTTCCCCATTGGCTGAGGTACTTGGAAGATACCCACTCCATCTATTACATAGAAGTTTAACTTCCGTATTTTTTTTCAATTGTCTAACTTCTGCCTTTTCAGTTATTTCTCATATTTTTTCGGTTATCTCAGTCCTGCAATTTCAGTTAACTTCCCTGTTTATGGAGACACTCTTATCCCTATCTTATAAAATATAACATATATTTCTTGAGGCTAACCGAAGTATGTTTTTGTTTGCTTTCTTTCTAAATTGAACAGAAAACAAACAAACAGCTTTCTCTCTGATACTGTGATATCAATGACTCAGTTCTTGTAAAAGACCTAAAAGGAAGATGATTTAACATAGATTTAAAAATAAAAACAAACCCCAAATTCTATCTCATAACTCCAAAACAATCCTAGTTAAAGGCCCTAAGTGAGGAAACACAATTCTGACTCTTACTTTCTTGTAGTCTGGCCTCTCACATTATCTTTCTGGTAGATGTTTAGGTTTGTGGCTGAATTTTCTTTGTTGGGATTTTTGTTACTACTTGCATGGTAGTACATGGTGCTAATATCCTCCATCTTGTAAAAAGACTGCTCATGTAGGGAAGGCAGGGACCATATTAGCCAAGGCAAAGAGAAAAGTGCATTGCTCCAGGTGTAGTTGTACAACAGATTGAGACATTCACACTGCTGCAGGCTTGCCTTCCAGACTGTCCCTTGAAGCCCTGGTATGGAAAGCTCATGCTACTTAGCATCTGACCTGACTTTCTATAAGATCAGAGGAAGAGAGGTGGTCCTGGCTGGGAACACTAGCCCCTGCTAGGAGGACAGCAACGCTAGCTCTTACTAACAAGTGTCTAGGACTGCTCCCTTCCTTCTGAAGAAAGGCTGGCTCCCAAAATGTACCTAGGAATGGGTTATTTTTATCAGCCTGTGCTGTGTGCTTTAAACATATGGGCTGTAAAATCCAGAGGTTTTACACCTACAGTTTAAACTTTTGGCTCTCTTAAATCAACATGTCTTATTTCTGCTTCAGATATCACTTAAGGTGATTGAGTGATGTAAAGAATAGTGATTTCCTAATGAATATCTTGGTAATTGAAGGGACAATTACATACCACAAGATATTTTAACATTACAGTCTTTGGTTTTGTTAATTTATGTCAAGCTGCTAACAAGCATGCTTCTGGCACTTGTAATTAGAAAATTAATATTGTACTTTTAATTAAATCTTTTTAGTACCTGAACTACTCTAGTTCAGTGTTGAATTTCTTTTGGGATAAAAGAGGAGGTTGAAAATTGCCAAATCGCAACCTGCCCCATGTTTGTGCTGGATTATTGTGTACTTCCCCTTTTGAACAGGAGCTGCAAGCTGCCTTGGATATGCAGTTGGTGCAGAATAGCCAACTGGCTGTATCCTTAGAGCACGAGCAAACAGTTAATGATAATCTCCACAAGGAACTTAAGATCGAGCACTCACGCTGTGAAGCATTGCTGTCCCAGAAACAGACCAAACTGTTGGAGCTGCAGAGAACTTTGGATGCTGAGAAAAATCATTCGTTGGAGCTCCTGAATTCTTTGAATCATGAACGCATTTTGACAGAACAGTTGAGCATGAGAGTGAAAGAAGATGCTTCTTGTCAGCACAGGGAGTTGCTACTGGAACAAGCCATTGTTCGAGAGCTCCAAGCCCAGCTGGAAGAAGAGAGGTCCCGAACTATGGAGCTAGCTGCTATTATTGAGAAAATGCAACAGAAGGCCATTTGTTCCAAAAGGAAGCCAGATGCTGAAGTACAGATGTGCTCTGAAGAAACCCATAAGGAGAGAGAGGTCAGTGACAAATCATGAGCTACACTGGAATTTTTTCAGGGTCAAAAGCGAGCGGTAATGTGTTCCTTAGAGACCCAGAGGGAAAGAGAAGCAAAGCAGTCAGTCTTCAACACAATGAAAGAGCAAGATGAGATGAAAACAAGAAAGAGGAGAGAGAGAGCTAAGACAGCAGCAACAAGGGGTAGAGAAACTGGCAGAGAGATCAAGAGAGACTGGTGAGAATGCCTCTGCAAGCCTTGCATTACATTGGAATAGCCACAAACTGAGATTTGACCCTGTGGATTGTGGTTTCTTAATTGAAATGTTTCCTTCTCTTAAAGCAGCTTGAAAAATGCATTAGATGAGCTCTTCTCCGGCGTTTCTCAAATGCATCCGTTCTTAGGGGTATAGGTCTGGGTTTATTGTTGGTAGAAGTTGATCTTTGCCTGTGCTGGAAATTGCCTGTAACAAATGGAGAAGAATATGCCTTAAACACAGAACACTATCATTCATATCATTACCCTTAATTTGATCCACACTCCTAATTAGGGTTTGCAACAGTACCCTCCTTTTTTCTCAGCTCCTTCACTTTCATTAGAGGAGGAGAGAGATTCTCTAGGGACTTGTCAGTCACCATGTCTGAAAACAGATGGAGAAAATGCCCACATCAGAGTCATTAAATAGCTTCCTGGTGGCCCTATAGGCAGTACTGTAAATCTTTCCCTGTAAGTGGTCTGTGAGTCAAGCAACATTGAAATAGATATAACCTAGTTAGGTGTGATGCTTTTATTTGCAGTCTGTATATATTCAAACAAACAAACAAAACTTACATGTATGTACATATATGTGTGTGTGTATAAGATGCAAGTAACTACTACTTACTCTGTTCAAATAGCAAAATTTGGAAGAGCAACACCAGAGACATGAACAAAGAATTAAAAAGCCGCAAGAAATACTGGAAATATTAGAAGAAAGAGAAACAAATATCCCACCTCCAAACTGTCAGCAAGAACTATTGTGTACCTTAAACAAAGATCAAAATGCCAAGCAGACCACAGCAAAAGAAACTGAAAAATCACATTTGCAACAACAGCAATGGCACCTTGAAAAGATAAGACAGCAGTTGCTTTTAGTAGCTATACAGCTGAATGAATTCATATATAAAATTGTAGATAAGTGAGTAATTGTTCATAAATACAGTAGTTTTCTTTCTATCCTGCTTCTGAGGTTGTGTGGGTCATGGCTCAGAGCCCTGTGCTGAAAGGACTGAATGATATAACTGCTTTCAAGACTAAACCATATCTGAAAACATGGGTTTGTGATGGCAGCACATGGCTGTTGTCATCTCACTGCAGCCATTCCCATTATAAGCCTGTGTGCCTGTGTTTGAACAAGATCTGTGAAGTGACCCTGCTTAAAAAGAACAACTCCAAAAAAGCCCTACGGAAAAGAGTGTTTTGGTAGTTTGGCAACTGTAGCAGTCAGAATACAGAGCAATCAAAAAAAACAGGTTAATCAGCAGATAGGCATATTTGGAACAGGGAATGCCATTGATGGCAGGGAAAAGCCATGGGTCAGGAATGAGTGACCAAGAAGCAGTAATGTCTTGCTTCTTTAGCGGCTGAGTAAAATAGTAGTGATGTTTTGCTGCAGCCTGAATTTGCATGATAGAATTTTAGACTGGTATAAAATACAGACTTCTGAATAAATCCTATGCAGCTCTATTGAGAAGATTTATGCTTAAGGTTTAATAGAACTTAATAATTTCTGTGTGTCTTCATAGTATTTTATGTGATGAATAATTGCCTAAGTATGACTTCAAAACTGCAAGGTTATCTGTGGGTAGAAGGAATCAAATGTACGTTAACGTCACCACAGATCAATCTGATACTGAAAAAGTATTTCTGTTTAACAGAACAGTTAACAATTGGTCTGCATCAAATGATGAAGCTATATCCTCTTTACTGCAGACGTTAAAGGAACTGAAGCCAGGGTTATTGTCTTCTTGTGCATCTCAGGTAAGGAAAACAGCATATATTTGTCATTAGTGAGTTGTTTTGTTTTCTTTGGACTGCAGTACCATGTAAACTGATTTGTTGGTTTGATCCCCCTTGGCCTCCCCCTTTTTTTTTTTTGGTAAAAATTCTGAGGAAAATTTGCCTTGGACGTGAAAAAATGTATTCTTGTACTCATACTGTCATTATATTAACATATTCTAGTATCAGACTCTTGGTTTTTTTGTTGTATTGCACAGTCTGCTTCTGATGGCATGTTTTTTTCCTAGATATGCAATATATCCGAGGGTATCAAGCAATGGGATGTGTTGCTGCTGCTTCTGTATGCATCCAGAGACAGTGATTATGCATAAAATTGTCATGTACTTTTCAAAAAGATCAATAGTAGTTTGTCATCTCAGTAGGTGTGTTTTGACTAATATTTGAAGCATTGCAAATATTTTATTTTATGCAATCCTAGGGACTATCAAAGACAGAGGTTGGGTCTATGATACAAAATACATCATAAAAATATAGCTTTTAGATACCATCTTATTCACCAGACAACTCTGCACTATCATTTATGTCTTTTTCTCATAATAAAGATAGCTTCGACCACGTTTCAGCCAAGATTTTGGGATTTAGGGCTTATTAACAAGTCTTGGCTCTTGTTCAATTCAGCTTCTCTCTGTTCCCTCACATGCTTGATAGCAGGTCCCTAGAAAAGACACCTTGTCTGATACATGAAGAGGCTTTTTGTTAGTTCTGTTGTTCTCCTGTGCTCTGTAAAAGTGTGAGGTAGAACAAGCTGTCTTTGATGTGGTGCAGGCTCTTCCTGTGTCTAACTGCTTACAAAATACGGTAAGTATTTTCCTTCTGTTGCCTGTGCAATCACTTAAGAGGCTGCCAGATGGATCATCTCCAGCCTTTAGTAGGGGGATGTAACCTTTTCCCAAGTAGGTGTTCATGGAGTTATTTTGGTTAAGCCTTCCTCTCACGAAGCTTTAGAGCCCTCTGCTATGGACAAAATGCTCGGAGAGTATTATCTATACGGACAAAATGCTGTTCTTCTGTGAGGAGAACCAGACAACTTGATGGTTCTATTTAAATCTGATTTAGCAGAACTCCTTCCAGAGTTAAGCTGTTTTTTTTTTTTTTTTTTTTTCAGGCTCTGCTCCCTCCAAGTTGTTACTATGAGGGAAAAGAAGAAATAGTTTGGGTTCTTTGTTTTTTCTCTGTTGCCTTTACCTCTTCTGCATTAGCAAATCTGTTGCAAATGCTTTTCACAACTTCTTTGTAGAAAGGTTTTCCAGGCTCTCATCAACATCAATTAGCAGGCCTCTTAACATTAAGCCTGTGAATGCCAGACAGAATAGCAGTCCCTTCATTTGTTAGACTAGAGTTTGTAATCATCTGTTCCAGGGACTGTGGCCAGAATAAAATAACAGGACTTAAGTTCTGTTTAACAAGGAAAAGTGTAGTGGAGCACTCTTCAGACACACACTTTTCTATAGCCTAGAGAGCAGAAACTTTACCTTAATATCCTTTCCCCTGTGGGCACAAAAGGGTCTCCTCTTTGCCCTCTTTTCAGGCTTTATTTTTTTCCAGAATTGCCTTTTGTTTCAGTCTCCTCCCTGAATTTCTATTTCTTTTAAATTATTGAGCCACATGCTCTGGAGACCAAAGGAATTTACTGCTCTTACCTTGAGTTGCAATAAATTGCAGAGTACTGAATCATAGAATTGTCTAGATTGGAAGGGACCTTTGAGATCATCTAGTCCAACCATCAACCTAACTCTAATTTAAAAAAAAAACACAAACAAACCCAAACCAGAACAACCCTGTCACTAAGTACTATGTTGTCAACCCATCTTTTGAATACCTCCAGGGATGCTGCCTCAACAAATTCCTTGGGCAGCCCATTCCAATGCTTACTAATCCTTTCAGTGTAAAAAATTTTCATGATATCCAATGTAAACCTCCCCTGGTGCAACTGGAGGCCATTTCCTCTTGTCCTATTACTTCTTACCTGGGAGAAGAGAACGACCCCTACCTCTCTACAATCTCTTTTAATGTAGTTGTAGAGAGCGATAAGGTCTCCCCGCAGCCTTCTCTTCTACAGGCTGAACAACTCTGTATTTTTTTCAATTGTTTAACTTTGGCCTTTTCAGTTATTTCCCCTATTTTTCGGTTATCTTACTGCTGGAGTTTCAGTTAACACTCCTATTCTTCTAGTTATCTCACTCCTGCAATTCCAGTTAACTTCCCTGTTTATGGAGATAAAATATGGATAAGAGTATCACCCATTCATGAAGACACTCTTATCCCTATCTTAACACTGGTTTTAAATATATTGAGAAGTGTAGAGTCCTTGCTTTCTGAAATCTTAAAGCTGCAATATGAAGAGTGGGACGTGGGTTATGTACCATGAAGTTATGGATAGCATTGGAATCCCCATTTGATATTGTATATGTTGCAGGCAGTAAAAAGACTTAGATGGTTTTTGTTGGTTAAAGTTTTTTTTTTTTTTTTTTTTTTTTTTTTACTGAAGTTGTGCTCTTCGTGGAAGACAAATGTAAATGTTGTGCGTTAGTATATTAAGGTATTCATAAGAAACTACTTCTGACAAAGTTAAAACTCCTAATAAGGTTGTACTAAAATAAGTTGCTAGGAGAAATTGGGGTCAGTTGTGTGTACTGGCACCTCTAGTATATATAGATTTTATTTCAATGGATAAAACATTAACTGTCTCAAAAAAAAAAAATGTATCTCTTTTCTCTTGTGATTTGCTGCATCACACACTGATACTGACCATTATATTGATAGTCAATATGAAGAAAGCTATGAAGGCAGAACTTCCAGAAAAACTTGGATCCGGAGTTGTGCGTCTCATTCCTAAAAGAGATGACATACCACAAAACTCAATTTCTTGGAATTAAAAGTGACTTTTCAGAATTTACTTCTGTAGGTGTTTTACAACACACTTTTGTGAGCGCATATACGTAGATAGCGTTCTTCATAGTTTCTGTGCTGTGTGTGAATATTGATGAAAGCCAGGTGATTTTTTTTTTTCTATTTCAAAATATTTGACAGGCTTCTGTTATTAAAGGGTACACGATTCATGTGAAGTGATCAGACAGATCTGTAGAAAAGGGGTACTTTGATTAACAATTAATTTGATACATTTTCAGAAGGGCTGCATGTGTTTCAGTTAACCATCCCGCTTTTTAACATCTGAATGCCATTGCTTATTTTCAAGCTTATTATTTTTATATTTTATTTCGTCCATAAAGTTAGGGTATTACTTGGTTTGAGCTGTTTGGCTGTGGAAGCAATGTGCAAAAACCACTACATCTCACTTCCTTTGGGTTTGTTTTATAGATCAGCTCTGTAGATGATACTGACTTTGTTCAAGAACTTGGAAGAGATGCATGGCATCAAGAGAGAAATGTTTTGCAGAATCAACTGAAACAGGAGTCTGAACAGGCTAAAGCAATGGTTGAAATTGAAAATAAAGCAGCCGTAGAATCTTCCAGTCCTAAGGTAAAATGATAGGGATGGCCCACAAATGAGCCATCTGGAGCTTGATGAGCAAGTAATGCCGTAGCCATTAGCACATCATTTTAAACCTTTGGCAACTGGTTTGCTCTCCACTGTCTTGGCTGTTGAACAGATTTGTTGTGTGAGAACTGTTACCAACCGATCATCAAAACCTCTGGAGACTTCAGACCTTGTAAGTAATTTTTTGGGCGTTGCCTAAGAGATTAGTGTCATGTGTAGAACAGGTAATTAATTCTTTTTTTTTTTTTTTATAAATATGATAAAATTTGCTGGCATAGAAAAGCCTGAAGTGTACAGCTCAGATTTCTGTGGATAGAAGTGTCTGTCAGATTATGGCCTTAACCTTCACTTATTGCTGTNTCTTCTGACTCATTTGATTGTAATCAAGTCAGATGGGCAGTTATCCCAATATGCTTTTTGGTTAATGTTTATTGAAAGCAGATGTTATTTTCTATGTTGAAGAGTAACACTGTTTAGAGTATGACAATTTTGCTTTGAAACATTCAGGAGATTAAAGACAGTCTGACAACCCAAGCTCTGCTTCTTTTTAGCTATGTACAGAATTCTTCCAGTTGCCCTTGTGTTTGCAGTATAGATATCTGACAGGAAGACTGTTTGTGGCTGGTTTTCTATACATTAGCCTGTAACTGTGCCAAAATTTTCTAGGCTAGCCCAGACTTCATAAACATACAGAAATTCTGTAAACTTGGTGGAAACATCTGTGTACGATGTCCAAACTGCCAGAGTGTAACACCAATACTACTTTCCACCAAAACTGGCCAAGTCACAGACTAGGTTATACAAATACTTGCTCAAAATGTAATTTTAGAGATAAGTATACACTGCCTCCATACTTTATTAAATAGCTTTCTACAATTTTATAAAGCAAAAAAAAAGGGGGTTTAGATGCCCATGTACAACAAAGTTGTGGGAGATACTGCTGGAAAAAGCAATTGACTTTTTTGAGCTTTCTGTAGCTAAATGTTAACAGATATTATTTCTTTTTCCTTTTTTTTCTTTGTCTAGTTGCAGAGATTATATATGAAGTACCTTCGAGCAGAGAGTTTTAGAAAGGCTCTAGTTTATCAGAAGAAGTACCTCTTGCTGCTTCTTGGTGGATTTCAAAACTGTGAGCAAGCAACCCTCTCTCTAATATTACGTATGGGAATCTACCCCTCACCTGCAGACCTGCAGCTTTCTGGATCACGTTCCCGTCCTTTTACCAAGTTCAGATGTGTGGTCAGGGCAATCATCGCAGTGTCAAGGTAAAGCCAAAACACTCACTGTCTCTTGTAGGTGGTGTCAGTGCTAAGCTGGATGAGTACTAAAGATTTATAAAAAGCTGCTTTTGTCTTGAGATAACCACCTGCAATGAATTTGAGAATCAGTGCACAACCATTACAAACTGATGTCCTTTTAGGTCTGGCCTTTTGCTTGGATTCATTCTATCAGAATGTGGTCAGCACATCATTGATGGTTTTCCTTTCTTGAATGCAGTAGCCTGTGTTTCATTGGATGCAATTCTATCATACTCTGGCAATTTCTAGCAAATGGATTTTATTAGCTGTACTTGGGACAATATGCCATCTCATAATGGCTTTTGAGTCCACTTAATGAAAAAAATTTGGTAACTTCTGATCAATTCCCTTGCCTAGTAAAAATATAAGACTTCCAGGAGATGGCACAGAGTATTCTTAGGCTGTTTTCTTTGACATGGATGCTATGATAGCATTATCAAAGATGTAGGAACAGTGACCTCCTAACTACTCCTGTGAGGCAGGAAGAGCTGCCACAGAACCCTCTGAAGATTAGGGACAGAGTGGAGGAGCTGTGCCAAAACAAGCTAACCTTTCTAACAGTTAGAGGATTGCTGTAAAATAAAATGGGATAATCCTTTATTCTAAAGAAGTTAAAGAATTCTTTCTCCATTCCTGCAATGATTGTTACTGATGTTGCTTAATATGTTTCATGCCAAGAAAGAGTTTAATATTAAAATTTGGTGTATTTTTGCTTATTTTTAATGATACTACACATTTATTTTGTTACTAAGGTTAAAATTTTTGGTGAAAAAATGGAATAAAGTTAGCAGAAAGAGCGCAGAGGGTGAAACCATTTTTCACATTATAGGAGGTAATACCGGTAAGTATTTTTGACAAGTACTTTGGTTTTAATCGTAATTTCTCTTTAGTGATGCGCTTTTTAAAAACAAAAATAAAAAAATACCCATGGGAGTGGCAGAACCTGTTTATCTGTCTTCTGAACACAGCAATTAAGAGTTGACAAGGACATTGTAAGAAATTACAATTTAAAACGGTCAGAATTTATAACAATAGCAAGTTCCTTCTCTTTTCCCTTTATTGCAAGTGCCCAAGCTGTGAAACTGAGTCCTGTGTTCATAAAGACTCATCAGAGAATTATGTTTGGTACAGTTTGAAGCTAGCAGTAATGGAAATTAATGCCTTGAGTTATTAGTAAGTCAAGGACAAATACTGCTGGAATAGTATTAAAACAGGTAAACGTGGTATCAAAATACATCCTAGAAGTGGTGTACTCACTAACGATACCAGAAGTGTAAAAGGGATTCTAAGCAGTTCCAGAGCTTCAGAAGAGACTTAATCTGACAGCAAATATACCCTAACTGTTTTCTCTGGAGTTCATTAAGTGCTATCAAAGATGACAAAGTGGAGCAGATGGATAGATGGTCTGATGCATTCAGTAAGGACAGAGTTAATTATAGATGTGTTTGCAAGAATTCAAACAAACACCTGAATCCAGTACACAGTATTGTGGAACTGTCCCATTTTACGTAATATTCACTACTTGTAGCTTTTTAACGCTAAACAAAAATTCCAATTAAATAGTGTATTTTTCATTACCTGGCAATACATAATTTTCCCTGTTCTAAATTGCTGGAAATACTTACTTTAAAAAACCTCACAAGCTTCCTACATAAAACCACTGTGGTGGGATTCCTATGAAACTTGAATCCTGAGATGCATCCTGAACTTTCTACCTTGCTACATAATAGCATTTTTTTAAGCCTCAATAAAAATATTTTATTATTTTTTGTGTGAGTGTTTTGGAAGACTTATTGAAAAGGGGTTTTCTTTTATTGAAAATAAAATAATACCCCAGCACCCCAAACCAAACAAAATCTCTTCCTTTCTCTGCTGCCTCTAAAGATGGAGACTGTAAGTCAACAGTAACATATAGTTAGAGCAAGCAACAAGTATTAAATTTTTTTTAAAAATTATTTTGTGTATATTGGAATATTCCCTGTGTGAATATAGCAACAGCTACTGAAAAAGCAAGTCTGGAGAAAGAAAACAGTGCAAGTTCTCCACTTGTAGGAAGGAGTTGCTTCTAACTTCTGTTAAATCTGTGAGAAACACCAGCTCACAAATAGAATGTAAAAGAGGATAAAGTCTTCGAAGCAAAGTTATAAAAAAGATATAAACGTTTATTAAAAATATATGACTCAGCTGGTTTGGGTGCCCCTCAAGGAAGAGACACACCATGCTCTGAGCATTAAGAGTAATTATACCCTTTCCCCATCACCTGATTCCCTGTCCCCTTTTCCTATTTGCTGGGTATTCAGGGACTTACATTCTTTCTGACCACCCAGGGTTACAATACTCTGATTCTCTTTCCATAGAATTGTCTAGGTTGGAAGGGACCTTTGAGATCATCTTGTCCCACCATGACTATGACTTTTATGCTTATGGAAGTTCCTCTGACATACTTTACATTATTGCAGTTCCAAAAGTTATTTACATCACAAGCAAATCCATCAGGGATGAAGCAAAACCTGTGCTTGTCTCTTTCAAATCTGTTCTTCATTTGAAAAACCAAAGCAATAAAGTGGCTAGCTATATAATGTATTTTAGCTGCATTTAAAACCAAGCACAATTGTACGCTGCTATAATTCTTGTGGGTTTTTTTTTGTTATGTTTATGATAGCCTGTTTTGAATGGTTTCAGTGCATATTTTTTTAACTGTTTCATATTTAACACAGCATCTGGTGCCAGAACAGAAATTCTTAAAAAGCAGCAGCCCCCAGCTGTTCACGTCAGCTCTCCCCCAACAAGGGACACTGGTCTCTGCCACAGAATTGGCTCTGCAAGATTTGTGAGCCACTCCCCCAGACCCTCCTACCGCTTGTACAACAGGTGAGTCTGCAGTCTTTGCCCATGTTAATCAACCTGATGGGCAGTCTTTCATAAAAATGTTACCACTTACTGGAGAAGGTACTTGTACAAGAAGAGGAATTTGTTTTCTTGGATCTGGTAAATGTTTTATTTCTTTCAGAATGCTACAAGAGAAGACAACTTCTCATTTGCTTTAAGCATGTCTGACATTCTTGGACTAAGAGCATTCCTAGTTGTGTTCCCAAATTTAATTTGGACAGGCTACAGGATTTACAATGGCTATGTGTTACTTTTGCCATCCAAGCTGGAGACTAATTTCTGAGCATCCTGTGGAAGCAGCTCCCCTACCATACTGCATTAGTATTAGCCGCCTTTGGACTCTGTGCACACAGAATGGGAGGTAGAGAACTTGTGGGGTGTGTGCTGTTGCAGTTTTTCATGAATTATGTCCAGTTCTGCACTGAAATACAACCTCAGAGACTTGTTGCTGGGCTGAATGTCACAGGTGATGTTCTGCATGGTGCTGCTAAGGCAATGCCTGAGCTGCAATCTCTGTGCTTGCATTGAAGGTGACCTTCAGTCTTTACTGACCTTCCCACTCCCAGGCTCCTCTGGGACCCTTGCATCTGGGCAAGGTACTGATATAGGTTAGGAACTGACCTGTTGGAGAGCAGCGTAGAGGAAAGGGACCTGAGGGTCCTGGTAGACAGCAAGATGACCATGAGCCAGCACTGTGCCCTTGTGGCCAAGAAGGCCAATGCCATCCTGGGGTGTATTACAAGGGGTGTGGTTAGTAGGTCAAGAGAGGTCCTCCTCCCCCTCTACTCTGCCCTGGTGAGATCGGATCTGGAATATTGTGTCCAGTTCTGGGCCCCTCAGTTCAAGAAGGACAAGGAACTGCTTGAGAGAGTCCAGGGCAGTGCTACAAAGATGATGAAGGGAGTGGAGCATCTCCCATACGAGGACAGGCTGAGGGAGCTGGGTCTCTTTACCTTGGAGGAGACTGAGGGGTGACCTCATGAGGGCAAGAGGAAATGGGCACAAACTTGAATGTAAAAAGTTCCATCTAAACATGAGGAGGGCCTTCTTTACTTTGAGCGTGGCAGAGCCCTGGAACAGGCTGCCCAGAGATATGGTGGAGTCTCTGTTTCTGGAGACATTCAAAACTTGCCTAGACATGTTCTTGTGCAACCCGCTCTGGGTGACCCTGCTTTGGCAGGGGGGTTGGACTAGATGATCTCCAGAGGTCCCTTCCAACCCCACAGCATTCTGTGATTCTGTGACGTGCAAGTGTTTTCCAAAAGACTTAATTCTATCCCACCCTGTTCCTCTGTCATGGCACGTATCTGCCTTTGACCGTCAGAAACAGTAGCTGGCAGCTTACCTATCAAAAAAAAAAAAAAGAAAAAGACAGACAGACATCTGAACAAGGGTACTAATAATAGGCCCTGACTGATTACTCTGTGTGACTGGGTTAGTGGCAGCTGAAGTCTGATGTGAATCCAAGATAGGTTATACAACACCTATTGCTGCTTTTGTTTCATGGCAAAGCTATATGGAAAGAACAGATGGATAGGAACTACCTTCTGCTAAGGGGAAGGAATAAATCCTAACTCCAAATAGGAATGTGTTTTGTACAGTGACCCTTCCAGTGCGTATTTCTGCTAATATTTGAAAGTTGTTGTTAATGTCCAGAAAGGCAACAGTGTACCATCTAAAGGGTCTCTCTTTTCAACCCTGTCCTTCAAGGTAGCATTTTACCTGCTGAACAGGAGAGTACATGCCTGGATGCAGCATGTTCCTTTTTAGTGCTTCTCTGCAGAAGTGGGTCTTTTCTCACTTCGCCATTTGGACTTTCCTCTTGCTGCATCTTTCTTACATGGGGGACATTGTGTTGCATATCAATAGACAGAGATTCATAGATACTCCAGCTTTTAATAAAACATCCTTTCTTCTAACATCCTTGTATACAAAGATACCTGGTCTATACTGTTTTACATACAACTTTTTGGTAGTTATTGTCTTTACTGGACGTCTAGTTGGCTTTGCACTGAATTACTGCCTCTATGAATGTAACTTAAACATTTATTTGAGAGTATAGCATAAGAAGAAGAAAATAACTTGTTTTCCTTTTAAGACTGCATCCATCCACAAGTTCAGCTTCAGAAAGGTCACTTGTGCCTGCTCAGGATCCTGAACGAGCACTAACAGAATACATTCATCACTTAGAGGTTATCCAGCAAAGACTAGAGGGTGTGCAACCGGGTAAGAACAGCTTTGTTACCCCTCACAGCTGCCAGCAGTCTAGGCTGCTTTTTGCAAGGTTCTTCCTACATATTGCCTATAACACTTAAAGCATGTAAAGAACATAATTTTAATGAGCAATTATAATTACTTGGGGGGAGGGGGAGAAGAAAAAAATTTAAGTCTCTGAAATAAAACGTTTTTATGAATCGCATCTAAGACGAATCAAAGTTCTCAAAATAAGTTCTTGGTGAAATTCTTCAGAGATAAGGCTAAATAATTTCATATGATTTCCAACCCCTCTTGTTGTCAAGTCTAAATAAGCAAATGTTGCAGTTTAAATGAACTTGTGTATAGAGTTAATTTGCTTTGAAGTCAAAGAGAACCATTGTAATAGCTGAACAGGGCTTTCTCTGCAGTACAAACTATAGTACTTCCCTCATTTACTGCTTCCTTATATTCCATAGCAGATTTAAAAAATAAATTGGAGACTGGTAAAAACAGCCATATTGTTCTAAGATTGATTGAAAGAGCATACAAAGGATTGTAGTGGCACTTATCTTTGATACTGTAAACACTTCCAACTAATTTCTAGACTGAATTTACTTAGTCTAATCTTATAGTTACTCTTGTTATATCTTAGTTAAATCATGGAAATTCCTTGTCCCAGGGAAGAACTTAGAAACTGTCATCATGCCATCCTCAGATCATTCCTATCAAGATATAATTAGATGTATTTTCTAATGTTTTACTATTTTTGAGACTCATGCCTAAGCCTTCTCCAGTGTATTAGTATCTCTGGATTATGAAAATGGAGCTGGACCTCTGGCTGTGGTGTCTGTTGTGCTATACCAAATACAAAGAAAACTTGTTCCTTGTTTATACATGTAACTGTTCTGTTCCAGTACTGTCTCCTGCTGTCTGCCTTCCCCACTGTGGGGCAGCAACATAAATTAAACAGCAGCATAATATTTATATGCACATGTGCACACAGCCCATGCCGTGGCTGCATCAGGGGAAGTCATGCTCCTGTACACCAGTCCCAGCAGGTGACTGGGGGAGGGCACCCATGTTAGGTCAAATCACTGACAGGAATGGGATCGTGATGACCATGGTCCACATCTGGGTATAACACATAGCTTCATCAAGGCCGAAGGAGAAGCAGAAAGTTCCCACACTGTTTCTTCTGTGGAGGCTTTTGAGTAGCCTGCTGACAGCTATTCCTCCAAGGTCTTTGGAGCATCTTCCCAAAACTTGCTTCACATCCAGGTTTATGTTGCTAGATTCCTGGTCTGAGCTAATATGAGCTGCCAGGTGAGATAATGCCATTGATGTTTTCATTTAACATTTATCCCTTTCATCTGCTATTGCTGGTTCCTTCCCCATGTTACTTCATACAATCCATTTACTTTGTCATCCACAATCAATTTACTTTGTCATGCTACCTTTGGGTCAGTATGGTCCTTGATCTCTAGGCAAGCACTAATTACTTTCTTCCACCAACCACCGCTCTTGGCTTCCCATAATTTCAGCCAAAAGCTGGCAAGATTACAAGGTAGATATTTGGCTGTAGCACTATGGGAGGGCCATGTGGTTTATTCACATGTTGCACAGGCACATCTTACCTTTCTTTCACCTAAGCATAACCATTGTCAACTGCTGTTTCCCAGGCAGACTTGCCTCGTGTAATTGTTCTTGAACTTTTGCCCAAAGATGTGTGGCTTTAGAATGCTTGTGCCAAGATGAGAAAAATATTTGACCATATATGGAAAATCTCTACCAGTTGCCAGTACTGTTACTGCTGGTCAGCACATCATCTCTGTGGTGATTTCTATAGCAGAAGAGGTGGAGATTCAATCGCTGGTCACAGTGACTCTTGGTACTGCAGTCATTGCAGATGCTCATTCAAATAGCCTCTATTGCACTGGCTCCTCAGCAGTTTTGAACATTTAATCAATGTTGTAAAGGTGCTGTATTGTTTTCACTTGGTTCTCCACAATCTATAAAAGTTATTATTAATTGTGAATACTGACTTTACTACTTTTGGAAAAATAATGACTTAAGTCAATTTCTGAGAAAATTTTTTATGATTGTACATTGCATTCCTAACATGATTTTAGTTTTAACTTTGAAAAAATTAGCTTTAAAATTATGTGTTTCTCTATAAAGAGAAGGATCTTGGCTTTGTCAATATTCACAAGAGCCCGGTATAGCTGGGCGACAGCTTTGGGAAATGTCTAAAAGACTGCCTGTTTTTCTGGTGCTCTGAGTTGATCAAATTTAAAAAAACAGTTTAAAAAACAAACAGAAAAGGCTAGCTTTGTTTACAAATCCTAGTCTTGCTAGTATCACTAAATTCAACAGTTACAGTGACAGTTCCATATGGGAACTATATCCTTCTCAGCAGGATTTTACATAGAAACCTTAATACAGTGACTTTGTGGGGTATTTTTTTTTTCTGCAAATACTGCAGTTGTTTATGGCAGACAATAAACAAATTTTAGAATTGAAACCTGACAGCATTTCTTAGAAATAAGGTATTTTGCGTTATGCTAAGTATTCTACAACTGATGTGATTTTTTTTTTTTTTTTAATTTTGATGTTACCAGAATGATGTCAGGAATTACAAAATGATGTTGCAACCTTCAGAACAATGCTGTGAGCAAAATAATTTCCCAGTTTCTAATGAACTCATTTACTCAGTAACATGATGTTGTCCAGCAACAGAATGCGTATTGAATCATTGCAAGAGTTTAACTGAGCAACTGTATTGCTGTGTGTAAAGTAGGCCTGCAATTGAGCACTGGTCTTAATGTGTGAATGTTCATTTTGGCAGACGTGTGAGCTTTCAGATCTTGTTCTGTACTGTTCCTAGGTGGCTTATGAAAATGGTAATTGCTTTCAGTGTAGCTCATATGAAGCACATAGAGGAAATTACATGCTGCTGCACCTGGTTTCTTCATAACATGAAATTTTCTAATATTCATTTATTTCACCCAAATTTAGGACAAGTTCCAGACCCACCTCACCAGAGAAATATGAAAAAGTGATGATAACACTTCTGAAATCTGTACCGTGAGCTTCCCCGAGTTACTGCTTCCTTCTGAGTTAGTCCATGCTGAATGAAGGCAGCTCTGATCTCTTCTGCAACTGAATAAAGGGCAGTGGTTTTGCATCAGTTTTTTATATACTCTTTTTATTATATTTTAGTACTTTAAGAGGAAATTACTTTTAATTAAGAACAATATTATTACTACATTAACAGTTGAAGTATGCCTGCATCACTGTATTGTAAGTTGCAAAATGTCTGTTTGTGTTTATTTTTCTATAGTGTATAGCTGGATTCCTTGAGGGGAAAAAAGTTATTAAAATGGCACTGTATTAGTGAATTCTTACACTGTATGGTTATTTGTTTCCACCTTACCTATTTGCTTATTTGCTGTTCCTAAAATTGTTTGGGTTTTAATAGGATCATTCTAGCTAATAAAACAGCTAAAATAATCTCCCAAATATCAATGATACATATAGCCTTCCATGAATTTAGGATTTGCTCTTCTGGTTTTACAATTTTACAATTCCTCAGTCTGTCTTGCCACATTCCAATTCAGCATCAAGCTGCCACTCCTTCAGCTCTTCTGTGATTGAGCTATGCATGCATGATCTATTTGGTCTGACTGAATTCATGCAGTATAATTAATCTGTGCCTGCTTGGGAAATCAAATGTATGTTAGATTTTCATCCAGCGTGACCTTCACCTATCAGACTGATCTTTCCAGCCACAAACTTGATTCAGTATCAGAGCTGTCCTTCAGTTTCCTTTGGTACCCCCTCTGAGGAGAGGGAAGAGCAGAGCTTTGAGGGGGGGAAATTATCTCAATGTTCAACATACGGTATTTCCATAAGTAAAAGATGTCTGCCCTTACTGCACTGTGGGTTTGTCCTGTTTGGTGTGTCCCCTCTACCCTGCTCCAAGTAACAGTTTGAGCAGGGGTGTGCACAAAGTATAAAAACACAGTTAACAATACCGACCGACCGCTCACAGTCCTGTCCCTCTCCCCTTCCAGGCCAGCTAGAGGCTACCCCCTGGGCATGGCTCATATGGGATGGAATACCGGAATACCTGTGCCCCTGCTAGAGCCAGGGGACAATTAACCCTATCCCTCCTGGAACCAGGACAAAAAGGCTCATGTTATTTTGTAGAAGGGAAAAACAAATGGGATGAAGTACCAAATGTAGATTTGTTTTTGCACTTTAAGAAGTGTGCACTTGCAGCCCAGAAGGCCAATCACATCCTGGGCTGCACCAAAAGAAGTGTTGCCAGCAGATCGAGAGAAGTGATTCTGCCACTTTACTCTGCTCCGGTGAGACCTCACCTGGAGTACTGTGTGCAGGTCTGGAGCCCCCAAGATAAGAAGGACGTGGATCNACCCTTCAAGGTGAGGCTCAACAAGGCCCTGGGCAGCTTGGTCTAGTTGGGGGTGTCCCTGCTGACTGGGGGGGGGGGGGGGCAGACTAGATGACTTTGAAGGTCCCTTCTAGCCCAGATGGTTCTATGACTCTAAGAAACCACGCAAAGTGGCAGAAGGATTGTGGGTGAACTGTACAGGACCATATGGTCCTGTCACTGCAAAAAGAAAGAGCGAATAAAAACCTGAGGAGGTGGTGTTTGGCATGTAGCATTGGGAAAAGATGTCCCAAATGTGAGGGGTCAGAGGATGATTTAAAGTTAATGTTGGCCCCAAGACAAAGGTGAAGAAGATTTGGGGCCAGCAGGGTGACTATGAAGACGGGGGAAGGGCAAGACGAAGTGAAGCCACAGCTGGGAAGGTGAAAGGCAGTTTGAGGGGGCAGAGAGATTTAGTCCAATGGCTGGTACAATCAGGGGTATACAGGAGGGGGTTATTCAGGTGCCATTGAGACAGGGAGTTGGACATAGCGGTCCAGTAACATTAAATGTACCACTCTCAATAACAGACCTGCAGTCTTAGAAGGAAACAGCAGAAGTTTACAGGGAAGATCCAGAGAAAGTGGCTAAGGTATTTGAGACTATTATTAGAACGCAGGACCCTGACTGGAATGATCTGCAGGTGATTTTAGAAATATTACTGGACAGCATAGAGAAGAGCCTGGTTATCGAATGTAGCGCCAAAACAGGCAGATGATAGGGGTACATGCTGATGGAGATTTGCAGGGAATTTTCCTATTGTGGACCTGGGATGGGACCCTAATCAACCCGGGACCCTGAGGACCAGATATCAGAGAGAGTTGCTATTCAGAATAAGACATGCTATGCTAAAAGTGATTAATTGGTCAAAATTCTGGTTTTGGAATGGCTAAAGAATACTGCTAGGACGTATACAAACTTGGACCCTGAGAAGCTGGAAGAGGCTGTGCAATTAGCCTCTATTCTTACGGGACGAACTGCCTCAGACTCCAAAAGAAACTCCAAAAGTTAGATGGAGCAGATTCAAGGGATCTGGGAAAACTGTTGAAGGTGGCTTGGACTGTCTATAATAACCGAGCAAAGGAGAAGGGATATGCACGATATGTACCAGGCCTGCAGGGAGAATCAAAGAGAGGGGAGATTAATTGCCACATTGACCAAAGTTGCTCTGAGAAGAGCGAATGGGGAGGTAGAGGAAGCTACAGATGAATTGTGAGGGGTGGGAAACTCGTTTGGCAAAATATCAATGCACAATCTGTAAAGAATGAGGACACTGGAAAAATGAGTGCCCTAGAGTCAATAACCAAGGCTCGATCCTGCAGCCTGTCAAGGTGCTGTGTTTAGAAACCTAAGGAAGACCAGGGGAGTTAATCCCCAGCTGAACCCCTGTTTACATTAGAGCTGGGGAATGATAAGATAATTTTTTTTGTTGACACTGGAGGTACTTATTCTGTACTTAATGCTCGTAAAGGGAGCCTTGACCATGATACTGCAAGTGTTGTTGGTGCTACAGGGAAACAGCAAAAACTGGACCTTTTTGAGACCGCTAAAATGTAAATTGGGAAAGCACTGGATGGTTCTCCAATTCCTATATATGTCTGAATGTCCAGTGCCCCCTGTGGGGAGGGATTTGTTGAGGAAATTGGATGCACAAATAATTTTTAAGGAAGGACAAGTAAAACTTGATACCAGACCAAAGGCTGTGAAGGCGAGAATTTTTATGTTACAGAATGTGCAACAAAAGGGGGAGCAAATTCCAATGGAGGTGGAGGATGCAATACTAGCTTTGGTCTGAGCCAACAAAGTTCCAGGACAATCAAAATTGGCAGATCTGGTAAAGATTATTCTGAAACTAGGAGCCAGACCAGTAAGGCAAAACTAATATCCTATCAAACTGGAAGTAAGAAAAGGTTTAGAAGGGTTAATGACAAAATTTTTAAATCACGGATTACTGGTAGAACGTGAGTCAAAATATAACACTGACATTCTGCTGGTGAAAAAGCAGAATGGTACAGATTATAGGTTATTTCAGGATTTAAGAGCTATAAATCAGATTACCCAAGATACACATCTAGTAGTAACCAGCCTGTATACCCTGTAACGTCACTGAGAGGAATATGGTTTAGTGGTGGT
>VXBJ01002448.1:0-115101 GCA_013400055.1 Nycticryphes semicollaris
TTTAATTATTATTAATTAATATAATTTGAAATCTTTAACCTCTTGAGAAGAGTAGACTAGTCTTCATAAAGACATCTCTGCCTCAGGGGATTACCACCCTAGCCTGTATTTTTTAAGCTTTCTGATGATATTAAAACCACAAAATGCACCAAAGTCCTGGTTTTGTGGAGAGTTAAAAATTAAACTGAATACAAAATTAAGGAATATTCTGAGAAACATTGATGTACTAGCACGAGACTGATAGCTCACTTCAATATGAAATAATAAAAATACATTTCTAGTTTGAGTCAATTCTCTTCTAATATTTCAGTTTTGACTTTTAGTTTCCTCCTCTTGAATCAATAAGTAGCAAGAATTTTTACTTCTTTAAAGAATAAATGACACTTCAGCCGTGAAAGAGCACGGCTTTGCTTTCCATTTGAATGGAAACTTGCCTTGAAGTTGTCCTTTGAGTGATTGATCCACAGTCACAAACAGTTGCATGACTGGCAACAACTGGATCTGTAGATGAAGTCCAAAAGAAGTTTGTACAATAAGGTAGTACGAAGACGGCTTGAATATCGAGAAGCTGGCTGAAAAACAAAACATGAACTGTGCAGTAAACACACACATAAGCTGCCGAAAGAAACACTTATCAGATTCTAAGGCATCACCTGCCATAAAAGCTCTGACATCAGGATCAAATTACTGATTATTTTCCTCTGAAAATCACTGAGCAACTAAATGCAATGCTAGTTGCATTGCTAGGTCTCCACTAACTTAAGCTGTTTACCTGTAATGACTCATACCTAGGAATAGAATCAAATTCAGAGTTTTTGCAATACAGCTTCGGTGCTAATTCATTGGTGCTCAGTAATCTGAAGAGCAAGAGATTTTCTGAGAAAGTATTATCCCAGCACTGTTCCTTACAATAAGTAATAGGGATGTTTCTACAAGCCAATGCATAGCTAAATATTACTACTTAGCAAATGTTAGATGCTTATACAGAAGTTAATCAAGCCATTAAAGAAGATCAGCAGAACTGACATACAAGTCAGCATACTGGAGGAGCCAGGCTTTCTAATTGGAATCATACAGTCATAGACTGTATCGAGTTGGAAGGGACCTGTAACAATCATCAAGTTCAACTTCCCGCTCCTCACAGGACTACCTAAAACTAACCTATATGTCCAAGAGTGCTATCCAGATGCTTCTTGAACTCTGACAGGTTTAGCGCCATGACCACTTCCCTTAGGATCCTGTTCCAGTGACTGACCACCCTCTCAGTGAAGAGCCTTTTCCTAACGTGCAATCTGAACTTCCCCTGAAGCAGCTTCATACTATCTCCTGTCCTATCTCTGGTCACCAGAGAGAGGACATCAGCACCTCCCCCTCTGTTGCTCCTCTTGAGGAAGATGTGGACCATGATATGGTAACCCCTCAGCTTCATCTTCTCTAAACTGAACAAATCAAGCAACCTCAGCTGCTCCTGATATCTTGCCCTCAAGACTTTTCACCATCTTGGTCTCCCTCCTCTGAACACTCTAATAGATTTACTAAATGGTTTTACTTTACTAAAGTCCAGAAACCAAACATCTACTGGCTAAACAAAAATTTTCAGCAAATTTATTATAATATGCTCCATTTATCTATTTAATCTACTTATTAGATGGTTTATTTTATTGCCTACAGCACTTTAATTTCTCTAAACTTTCAGCTACACATTGTAATTGTTTTTGTGAAAGCATTCATGAATGTATCATCCCATAATGCTAGTCCTTTCAGATAAAGAATTACTTTCTTGCAAGTAACTTGCTATCTGCAGATAGACCAGTACATAAGAAGCAACACATACTGTGTCAGTGTGCTGCCTGAACGTATCTAAAAAGGAGTGAAAAAGAGAAGTTCAGCTGCTGTCTGATAGCAACCTTCCACCAGAAGTTGCTCTTAATTTAGGTGATCTGAGTCAGCCTCTGAAAGTATTTGTCTGAATCTATTGGTTATATAAAAAGATGCTGATGTCTCAGGTAGGCTGGGAAGATGAGAGGGTCTTACACAGCACAGCCTTCTTTCATGCCCTGGTTGACCAGAAAATACACCAGTTACCTTCTGCCAGGCTTTTTTCCTCCACAGGAAAAAAAACCAAAACAAAACAAAACACGAGGAAGAAGCGAGGTCAGAGAGACATAACTAAGCAAGGACATGCCTACATCTTGTAGCCAGATTTGGAAAATGCTAAGCAACTCTATTTATAGGCAGGTTATGTGCTTTAAATTTATACCATGACAATTCTTCTTTCCCAAGCTACATGCCAAAGTATATTCAAGATGTATGAAAAAAGTGACAGGACATTTTTTCAGTCATCCAATGTATACAGACTCAGTCTACCCATGAAATTCTGAGTGATGACTATTAAATCACATTCATCCCCAAGCTCTTCCAAAATATGAACAAATTTCATATTCCTCTCTTCCACTTTTGCCTCTGAAAAAATACAACCCCGCATGAGAAATCATGTCTGACACGTGACACTCAAAGCTATGTCTCTTACCTGACACATGAGGCACATTCACTGTCATGTCATTCAGCAACACACTGCCATCTGATCTGAAAACCACCACCTGTATCATAACAAATAGAATCAATGAGGTTCCAGGTACTGAGAGGAAAAGTAGCTAATTAAAAAAAAAAAAAGTAAATAAGAGGGAAGGCATTTTGCACATTTAGACTGTGACTAGAACTTAAAATCTTCAAAAGGAAGAACCTGTCTGAAAATTGAATGTGGCAGCAGACTTGTAGGATAAAGCTAAAGTTTCATCTTAGTAATCAGTGTTTCACTTACACTTGCCTGCCACAATTTATACCAGTGATGAAACACAAAGCTCCTTTATATTGAGTAGCTTGGTTTCAGCAAGTAAAAGAAAATATTGGGCTTTCCAGATCTATAGCAAGTTCTTGTTCCCTATAAAAGTGTGTGCCACAGCTTCCATACAGTGGTTTAGGATGATTCTGGCATGGTAAGAAAGCAGTTCATTAAACTTCTTCATAAAATTCTAGACTGTACATACAGAAACATAAACTGATGAGTTTCTGATTTGTCTTGGTTTTCTTCTGGTTACATTGGCAAGGACATGGAAGATCAGAAATACAGGAGAAAAATTATATGTACATGTATATAAAATTATGTATAAATACAGTCTAGATATTTCCATGGCCAAATAGAATACTACAATGAATGAAAATATAAAAATTTAAGAAGGTTGATTATATCAACATTCAAAGACAGGATATCTTCTGAAAAAGATTCAGTTAGGCCTATAAAATTATATCTGAACACAGTAAAAGACTGTGAGATGAGGAAGAATGACACTCTTAGTTCCAGCCAGCCCCGAATGTAGTGAGAATAATTATATAGCATAAAGCAGACAAGGGAAGAGAGGAAAATGTCAGCTTATTTAAATCTCATCTTTTGCTCAGTTTAGTTCTATTTTGAGTTCTCAAAACAGAAGCCTGAGTTGTTTTAGAGCCTGTCTGAGGTGTCTTGTCTCTCCAGAAGAGTGACTCCATAAGAAATAATTATTGCTTCACAGTAAGGGAAGCATTATCAACCTATCTAGCAGAATCCGCAGAATACTTACATTTTTTTTGTGATCTACTAACAGCACAACACTCTTCAAACAGGTCTGCCTGTCTGTGGAGCCACAGGGAGACAGCTCTGCCAGGAGAGCATGAATGTCACTTGCAGTACCCTGCAACCACAGTGAAATAAATGTCCATTAGTCCAATCAAAAATCTCACAAGAAAATTTTCAAAACAAAGAATCATCAGTTACAATAATGATTACTATAGTGCTTAGCTATTAAGATCACCATTTCAACACTGGCTCTGGAAGCTGAACTGTCTTTTAAATAAATTCAGTGGTATGGTTTCTACTTCAACAAGATATTTGTCATTGTCTGTAATAAACATCACGTGTTTTAGGAACAGATGAATGAAATAGCTGCCTAGCTCCTTTCCCTAGCTGGCTCGGACACTTGGATAAAGACACAGCTGTTAAAAATCTGACTAAGAGTTTCTAATCCTGAGAAGTGCCAATTTTTGCAGTCTACCTATCTATGCAGCCAGAGTGATCCTTTGATTTCTTATATATGAAGGACTCCACTGGATACTGACAGCATATGTAGTCTTCTATCTGACTAAGTTAACCCCCCATTGCAGTATGTGCCTAGCTCATCCCTAGGTCTATTATAGCCCATCCTGAATTTTCCATTATGGCTTTCAGCATTTCTGCTTCCTTCATCCCATAAAAATGGAATAAAATAACTATTCACAGCTGTGCACAGAGACTTGTATTTACTGTACAAGAGAAAAGCCCTACAGTACACAGTACCTTGGACAACACATAGTAACAGTCGCCATGGAAGGTGTATTTCTTCCCATCAAAGGTGGTAATATGGGAACCTCCTTCCACTGAACATGTGCCTGGACAGGGTAAATCTTTGCACATCCATCTGCCTGAATCGCAGGTGCTATAAACAGATAAATTAAAAAAATACTTGTATTACAGGAGCTAAGAGCACTGAATGCACATGTGTACCTAGCAAGATACCCCAGGTGTTTTAAAACTATGTCTTTGACCATTTCCTTAAGCTTTGCTCTCTGCCATATGCCATAGATAGAGTAATATTTTTTTCAGAATTACTTGTATGTAATGCAACATAAATGTTAAGTTCAGAATGTTTTCAGGAATCTTCCTATGACTAAAGGGAAGATTGAAAAACGTGGACCCATTTACAATCATTCAAAGAAAGGTGTAAAAACCATCGTGATCCTTACCATTCTTCACATTCATTGGTAATGCTTTCTCCAGGTGAATAATCCTTTCCATGGAGTTTGCAGTAGCACTGGCTAGCAGGTATGCAGCCTTTTTCAGTAATATCATCATAAACAGTTCCTGTAAAGTACAAGAGTAAGCTATTCCAGCTCTTTCTGAAATAATCAATTTCCACAGAGGACAAACTCTCAGAGGAGGAATGCTCTCAACTTGACACAGAAAGCAGAGATGGAGGTTATCAAAACTGTGAAGAGTACCGTTTCTACTTTTTGTAATATAAACCTAATTGAAAACACTTTTATACAGCTTTGAAAATCCAAGCGTATCCATTTGTATAACTATACACAGATAAAATAGCTTAATATAAGTATATATCAACGTCAGAATTGTACTGAGGTCGTCCTTCTAGCATACTCCATAGACTACCATTGTAATCTTTTTTCATAAGGCTGACAGTAAGTCTGAGATTTTCACTCACTGCCCCCCTCATTATCACTCTCTGGGTAAATGATATCCCTTGCCTCAGAATTATTAAACCCCGAAATCATAATTTTCTATATATTAGCGGAAGTCTATTTGTTGCGAAGTAAAAAGCAGTTTTATTACCTGTAACTGTGTTAATACTATTTCTCTATAAAATTTCTGATTAATTAATCAATCATGACCACCTTTTTTTAAAAAAACTTACATTTATGTTCCCCTAGGGGGTGAAATAATAATAGTAGTACTAATTTTTAAGCTACAATTTGACTACATGTAATAGTTTAACTATAACCTGCTTTGCCAGAGCTCTTAGTTTTGTTCCATATAAAATATTAGAATATGACTTGCCATCAGGGCAGAAACAACCATCCATGTAGTGTTCCTCACAAAGGCTGCTGATCCCCAAGTGTGAGCAGGTATCCATGCAGGGTGAGCTGCTTTCTCTATAGATCATAGTATCAGGACAGGTCTTGGCTGAAAAAATGAGAAAGATACCACTTGTTATTTGAGTGTATAGTCCATCTTTCCTCAGAAACCACAGATCACATCCCCTACTCTCCTCAGGCCAGTGGTGTCCCAAGACAGATTGCATCTGGCAAAGCATTTTTGTCTGTTTCTGAACCACTTTACCTGCTTTTTGTACTTTATTGTTTTGGTGTCAAATAGATCAAATTATAGCACTCAGCTGCAGCACCAGAATTCAGAGTTTTCTAATATGAAGAGAATTTCTAGTTGCTGAAAAAGTTTTCTTAATAACAAGGGTAATAGAATTTAAAAAAACAGGAAGAACATGGTATGTAGCTTATTGCACTACTGGTATGATATTTATCATATATGCCTACAGTTTTGTAAAGAAGGAATGAATTTAAATGTTTTACAGTGCTATATCCATGAAATATTTGTTTCCTTGTAAAATTTATATAGCTGCTTACGGCAAAAATTCTGTGTCCTCCATTCACTCGGGCGGCCACCCGCGTGTGAACACTGGCGAGAATATTCAGAGATGGTGCTGCAGAGGCAGAAGGAGTCCTCATTTCCATTACATGCACACTTGTCCTGCATGCAGGCTTGGATGTATGTTTCCAAATTAAGACGGAACCGGCAATCAGCAAATGCAGAGGAAGTCAGCAACCTCTCACACTCATAACGCTAAGGAGGAAGAGTAAAAATTTTTATGAGATTTGTAAGAACGTGAGCTTCTAGACACTTCCTGTCTTGTCATAAAAACTGTTATCTTCTGAACAGCAACAGTTATAAAGAAAGTAAGAAGAATGTCCCTGAAAGCAACAAAGTCTTCCCAGCTTCTCACACACTAACTCCCCATAGCACAAGGATATCTCCATGTGCCCATCCAGGTGAAATTAAGTGCTAGGAATACTCACATGCCCATTACAACTTGGAAGAGCTTGGGTTTCATCAGGATCTTCACATTTGGCATTAGGTTTGTTGATCTTCTGTAAATTCCCATAAGTAATTGAATTGTAGCTTACATCTATGAGAAAAAAATACAAAGGGGTCTTGCTAAGCTCCAAAAATTGACAAAGAGAGCTTGATTTTCAAAGGAAAACAACTACTATGGTATCAAATATGCTTGTCAGACACAGGTTTCTGCTTTGAATTATGTCTGTTATACCTAAATGTGCTTAAAAATTTAAAGCACACAAGAAAAGAAGACCAGTATAGGAAAGAATAAGATGATTAATCTGAAATAAAATAACCTTAGACCAGGAATACAGCACTGGAACATAATGTTTATTCTGAGGCAATCACAAAAATCTCTGAGGAGAAATTTGTTCTCCTGTGATGCTTCAATGCACAGTGCTTATCAGTTTATCTTCTGTCAGTACGGTAGGATGACTCACCTCCATTGATAAATTCATTGTAGATTGGAACTCCGTTGTAATCCCCACAGAGACCACATGTATGGTTATTAAATTTGCTGTCCAGCTCCACCTAGGTAATGGGAAAAAAAAGAAAGCCTAGAAAATTATCTGGATCACAAACACATTCCAAAGTTAATGAATACAAAACCCATGGAGAAGTAACTATTGTAAATGAATTTGTAACAGAGTTAATAAACAAACCGTTAGATGCAAAAAGTAACACAGAAAACAGAAAGAAGTGACTGTAGGTCCTATATTTCAGTAATGGCTGTAATAATCATTGTGATAAAAGTGAAAAGGAAAACACTTAAAATCACAGCAGGTTTTTTTTTTTTTCTTCTTCTTTTTCTCCTTCTTTTCTGCACTGGATTAAAATTAGGAAAATTGCTGGTGACAGTCCCTTAAAGGACAAATGAAGGAAACTAAAGATTGGATTGTGAGAGTGCTATAGCAAAAACACTAGCTATTTCCAGAAAGCTTCTTTTCCTGAGACCATTGACATCATCTGCATGCCTACTGCTACCTCTATCACATTGCAGAGAATATAACTTTATGTTTTTAAATATGTATCAGTTGGATGAGTCAGCCTACCACTACCTCTGTACAGGTTATGAGATTCTACTTCTGTTCAGTATAGAGTAGACTCTTAAACCCAGGAAATACCAATAAAACAGACTTGTATCATACATACCATCAGTGCATCTTCCTGATTCCATATCAGAATCAGGCCTAATTTGGCATAAACCTTGGTGTAAATGTCATTGCTTTCAATGAGCAAACCAGAGCTGTAGTAAGGTGTCTTCACACTAGAAAGAAAACCAGAGACTTTGCATTAGTATGGAAACATAAGGGGTGACATTAATTTCTGTAATAAGCCAATACCTTAATGAATAGAGAAACCACACTCTCTTCACTTGATCCTAGCTGCACAGGATGCCTTGTTTTGATGAGGCACAAAATCCTCTCCCTCTGACACTTGAGGTGATAACTCATTGCCTTAAAAAGGCAAAGGAATTTCAGCGGCAAAGCCTCCCTGAGTGTATGCATTCTTTAAGAAAAAGCCAAAATGTCATATATATTCATTTCAATCAAAGGAAATTCCATAATTATTGTGGTATTAACAGAGGATATTCAAACATTCACTAATAATCTACTTCAGTGAAGGAAGTAAAACATAAATGGAAGCTTTTCTTTACTAAATGATCTGACAACCCTATGAGAGAGAATTAATGTTCCTTTAGATGGATTTTCCTCCTCAAGAGAGAGTTCAAAAAGCAAAGGCAGATACAGGGACTGCCAACAAAAGTTTGAAAATAAATGAGTATGCTACAAGGAATTCAGTAGTTTGTTTCAGTAGTTCATTAGTTTTCAGTTGAGAGGACCAAGCTTGTTAATGGTGACAGCAAGGGATCTTAATGAGACGTAAGATATTTTGCAGATGGCAGATCATAGATGTTTTTGTGTGATAAAGAATCTATTCATAAGATCTTTCTCCTGTTCTTCTACATCGGTCTTATAGGGCACTACGTAACAAGTGACACTGCTGAATTTTATTCAGCAATAAAGGGACTGTGGCAATGAGCCTCCTCCTATAAAAATCTAGGGAACTAGAGTCTGTTCAAACATAGTGTAAACTGGAATCCAGTCAAACTAATCCAGTTCATTTCCTACTGATTTGCAAACATAATTGTTACCTATTGGTATTCATGTATGTCTATGCACATATCCTCTTAACTAGTCTCTTGACTGGGAGAATTTTATCTCCTAATTTCCTGCAACTGGGATTTTTTCAACTATTTACCCCAGGCATTTCTAACATGGCCAAATGACGTACACATCTAAATAACAGGCAGGAACTCAGAAGCCGTTATTTCTACTTTTGGTTGCATTGTTCATCTTCTGGACAATAACGCTTTAAGAGATCATGTTCTCAGAGAGGAATTATAAAACATTGGGAAGCTTTTCACCTTTTACCTATCGCAGCATGGAATGTTTCTCTTTTTGCTAATACTACAACATTTCATCAGATGGTATATCAGGTACTAAAAGGCAAATTCATACATTTTTCTACTTGACAGTTACCACTTCAGTAGTGTGAAACGCTACATGACAATTGATCATTTTCCATTTAAAGAGCAATATGGGAAATTAAGTTCTACAAAAAACTAAATCCCCCATGCAGCAAAAACCTGTTCTACAAGTCTTCTGTTCATAAGGGATCTATTGTTTTATGAATACTATCTAAGGTAAAAAGATACTTGGTTTAAGAAAACCAATTTTTAAAGGATGTCTAAACTTGATTTTCATGGAGCTTTTTCTAAGACCTGAGTACACAATAAAAAGCTTTTTCAATTCGGGGCAAGAATGCATTTTTTGTAACTTCATGTCATCTTGTTATGCATTGTAGTATGAACCTTGGAAGATTGAATGTTATTTTCTGTCTTTGAACAGATTTTCATTGCAGTGACTTCCAAACTTCAAAGCAAAAGCTGTTCTGGAGAAAACTCAGTCCTTCAACGACAATAGAGAGATTTTTTAAAATTTATGCTAAGATATACTAAAGGCCAGTTTCTTTCATTTTCAAAACCATGCCTTAACCTATGAGGTGCTTTACTTGTTTCAGTGTTTATATATACACACACTGAAAGGATAGGCTAACAATAGAAAAGGCTAGGTTGAGACACTACTTGGCACCAGTTATGGCATCAGACTAGTTCCTTGTGTGACCAAGTCATGGGAAGAGAAAAATACTGCAGTTCACTGTGAAAAAGTACTTATTGCCACATACAAATTAGTGTAAATTTTGACCTGCATTATATTATAATTTCTTGAGGAATGACCATCAGACCTTAAAGAATTATTTATGAAGATCAGAAAAAAGCACCACTCTTCCACCACAAAATAAGAGAAAGAGACCCTGGAGAAATGTGTCCACATTTTTGAGGATTTTCTAGGCTATCTGCTAAGGTAAAGTCAACGTGATGCCATAAAACAAATAAAGCTATGTCATTTTATGCCAGTGAGAGATCTGCCTCATGAGTTGCTTTGTTTACTTCACAATGAGACAGAAAGAATAATTCACTCAAATCTCTTCCTGACTTGCATTTAAATCATCACTTATGCCAGTGTAGAAATGACAATTAATACTAAAGCCTCTCTCTAAAGAAATTTTTATGCTGGATTTCAAAAGGCTTTTTTTTTGCTTGTGGAAATGCTTGTAGCAGTTGCCTTAAGGGCATGCAGATTCTATGTAAAGAATCAGTCCTGCACATTTTCTAACACATTTCTGTAAAGTACTATTATACTAAAGGAACTTACATCCGTCCATCCACCACAGCCAGCTTTGGTCTGAGGTACACTGTCAAGTCCTTGATTGTTAGCAGAATGTACTGGATCTCAGGGTGGTTATTGCTGTTCAGAGCACGCTGAATGTGGATAGAGAACTCCTTGTAAGACTCTCGGCAGTCAGAAGCAAAATTGTACTCGCAAATGCCAGGGAATTGATAAATGTCTCCATCAAAAGTTTTGAAATGGTTGTTCCCCCAAGTGCTGCAGACATAGTGGCCATGGTTTCTTGTTCTTCCTGATGAAAAAGAAATAGAATTAAAATAGTCAAAGGAATGAGCTAAAGTCAAGAAAAGGTGTGTGTTTCATTATACAGTAGAAACCACTTGCAGTTATGTGCACAGTGATTCCACAGATCTCAAGCCCGATCAAGCACTTGTCTATTAAGCAAAATACATATGAACTTCTAAAGGGAAAATAAGATGTTAACAAGTACTGTTGAGACCTGGGTATATCTTATAATCCTTACTGAGGTGAAGGAACTTGTCTGCATAAGGCGGGGAAACTTAACCCTCTGACCACTAATAAGCTGGTGCATCAGTACAATGGAGCTGCTTTGCCAAACATACGAATTTCATTCTGAATCACAGTATTATTTTTAGCAATATTAAATATTTCTAAGAGCTATTTTCTTCCTAGAAAGGAAACAGAGTTAGGAAACCAAGGAAGTTCCACTCATACACTGGAAGGGAAATGCGAGAGGATTTGTGTACAACATGAAGTTTTAAAGAACTCCATTTTTTCCTAACAGAACTAGTGATTTCTATTACTACAGACTATAAATTCTTCAGAATATTGGTCAGAAAATAGCCACAGTAGGAGAAAATATAATAATTTTTTGCAATATCAAAAGATGAAGCTAATGTTATTGTTCCTTTCCCAGACATGCCTACTAACAAATAATACAAATTAAGACAGTATCTGATAGTTCTCAAGATGTTGTAGATGAACATAAAAGCCTAGCATACTTGGGAAAGTTGCCAAGGTACCAAAAGCACACATGCCACTCATCATCACAAGATTTTCTTGCAGTGTTCAACTTGAGAAAGTGAAACTACCAAGGGGACCTCTAAGTAGTTTGATGGTGTTAGTCATACCAGATACATCCAGCCAAGCTGATATGCATCTCTCCCCAGAAGGAAGGCTACACAGAGATTTTCCCAGAGCTCACAGCTGAGATATGAGATACAAGATAATGCTTTCTTCCCATCACCGAATTCAAGACACAGCAGACTAAGACCAATACTCCAAACCTGATAACCACACAAAATTCATCTATACCTCCAAAAATATTTTTCATTACTAGTACTCCATTTCAAAACAAAGTTGATAACAGAGTAAATTAGAGCTTTTACAGAAGGATTATTAATAATATCCTGAATGATAAAATGAGCTTTGTCCAACATTACTACATTCAGTTTTGAAGAAAGTACTTGTCATTCCAAAGTTCTTCATTGCTAAAACAATGAACCTCCCCAACTCCTATAGTTAACTTCTGCCAAGCAGTTGTCATACCTAGAAAAGTCTCAAGACATGGAAAGAAAAATAAAACTGAAAATATTTTCCAAGCACATCAAGCTAGAGGATAATGCAGTAAATATAGGTACTAATCTGTCCAAAGCAAGCAGTGGCTGAGTCATGTAACCTCAGTATTTAAATGAGTATTGCCTCCTTCTACCTCTGCAGGGGTGTTGTAATTGTCTCCCCCTATTCCAGGAGAGAATCTTCTACTATTTCTTTTCTAGAGCTTACCTTTCCTTATTTCCTCTGCACAGGAAAGAGCCAGCCAGAGTACAAAAAGGCTGGCAGCTCTTAGCCCCATGGTGGCTAAGGTGAGTGAACTAGGAACACCACTGAAAACTTTTCTTTATATAATATCCACTGATGCAACTGATTCTATCACAAGGGAGGAGATACAAAGGGAGAAGGAAAGAGGAGGGGTAAAAAAATAGGCGTGATATTTACAGAAGATAAGAAGTAAACAGACAGGTATTTTTCACCATAAATGAAGGAATTCAGTATACAGGAAGTGGTACAATATTGATTCAGTAATCTTGCAAATTTTTATTGCTCTATTTCATCTACAGGATGCTATGTTTTTAAATCCTTCAAATGCCCATGCCAAGTTTAACCTTCAGTAACTCCTGTAACTAATAATGAATTTTGGAGTGGCTGAACAAAGAAATCCCTTGAAGGAAGTATAGGATAAGATACCTTCATATTATGGCTTTAAAGCTAAAGGATTTTTCCTTTTTCACCATCGCACAGAATGATTTCTGTAAAAATGAAATGATGCTTGTGAAGCTCCTTGTAGACAATAGTAACCCTTACAAATAAAAATTATACACCATGCATAGTAAAATTATGTTGCATGCAATTGTTGAATTCCTTTCATTTGCAAAACTCCGGGGAGCATCTAAATCAAGTTATGGCCCATACTGCATATTGTGCCCAAAACATACCTGTGATGGGGTGACAAGGTAAGTTCAAGGAATTCACAGCAAAAAAGATGCAACAGAAAGTCCATCAAAAATGTTGTACAGACTCACACAACACATTAAGCTTTAGGGAAAAAAAAAGAGCAAAAAGGGAAAAACATTATTGTCCAGAGTAACAATTATTTTCAGACAACATCTCCCTAAAAAAAGCCTGATCTTGCCTACCTTCTACATGAATCATAAACTTACAGTCTATTGCCCCACATCAGATCCTGCAAAGGTCATATAGTCACCTTTGTTTTGTGCAGAGAAAAATGAAGAGGGTCCTTTGGAGCAGAGAGTAGAAAACAGACCCAGGAACTAGTTTAGAATGCTGTTTCAGAAATACAAGATTTCTACATGCACTGTATTTTACTCTGAAAAATTCCTTTGATGAGGTGTCTATCAACTCTCTTCAGAAGACAAAACACAGGATCTTTGAGGTAAAATACACTTACTTCAACGCATCTTTTAACATGGCTGTTTCATACTACTAACAATGTTTAGTTCTTAAAGCTCCCAGGCCAGGCTCCGTATTTTCTCATCAAAAGTTTCTCAGTGCAGTGTCTAAAAATCTCTAATCCTCTTAATTGTTCAGTGCTCCTTGCTTTCATTGCTCAAATTACAAGTAGAACTTTTGTATTTTGTAAAACACCAAGGAAACTCTCCAGTTAGCCACTATGGCTGCTCTAGTCATCTAGAAACACTCTTTTGTCATAAAGACCTGGTCTTTAGCTATTGTTTTCTTTTATTTCCTCTTTTAATCTCAAGTACAGCCTAGTCTTAACCTGAACACCTTCCTATTTTTTCCTCAATTTCTGAAGAGGTTTTAGACTTTCTGCTTTTCCCATTTAAGAATACAGATTTGCACTTCTCTCATCCATACATAGGGTATAACTCACTCAACACTCATGACTGAAATTAAGTGGTTTCCTTTTTGTCCTTTGGGAGTCTATCCCTAGAAGAATATATAATTTATTTTTCTTCTTGGAAAATAAAAACAGTAATAAACAGTCAGAACAAACCATTTAGAGAAGAAGAAGCAGCACTGTCTACAGAGATTTCTGTTGATGGTTACTTTAGCAGGCCTAACTTCTTATGACACCTCAGAGATATCTCCCATCGTGGAATATTTTGTCTTTTATGCTACCAAAACTCTTAGTTCAGAAATGTTTTCTAAAAATACTTAGGAGATTCCTGAAGGACTTTATATTGAGCTTTTCTTTTCCTCTTTGTGTTTTTCCAAATAGTCTCCTGTCTGGAACTACTATCACCCCCAAAAAAAAAAAAGTTTCCATGACTTTAATTCAGTCTTTGCAAACTGCAGTGGCAACTCCATGTACACAGCAGACTTACTCCCATTTTAGATTACATTGAATGCTTATTCTCACAGATGTAAGTGGAAACTCACACATTTTCCATTCAGGTTTCTTTACTGTGAAATGTCTAGATCTGGATCAGCCTCATTAACTTCCTGGGACTGTGAAAGGTAATCACACTTCACCTAAAGATGCACCATCCCTCAGTTCAATATGCTGGTGTTTTTCTCCTGTCCAGGTGAGAGGCGTCTTTCTTAAGGTGATATGGATAGGTTAACCCCTTGAAGAGCTACTTTTAGCCAAGCACCATTAGATTTGTAGTGACTGATTTTCTCTGCTCCAGCTCTGGCCTGACTGTACAGGGGACATGATTCTTTCTTGGGCCACAAATTTTAGACAGAAGCTTTTTCCTTCTCCAGTCTTCTCAGACTGACCAACAATTTCTCATTGTTCCTTCTTTTGACATGTAGGAAGCTGTGGCTTGCTGTGACATCCCAAACTAGAGAATAAGAGAAAGCAATATGCCTTTGAGCATTGAGAGCACTCTTACAGAATGTGTACTTAAGCTTACATGGCTGTACTGATCTGAAGAGAAGTGAATCAGATCCTTATCGTCACAATTCATAAGTATTTGTACTTCTGCTAACGTTAGAAACTAACCTATACCGTCTCTATTTCCTTATTGCCAGAAGGCTAATCATCCTGTCTACCATCTGCTTTATATGCCTTTCAGGAATAATAATTCTTTGAGGTAGACATCATAGCCTGTTTAATTTCATGCTACCTTAGCATTTATTGGCTTACACATTTTAATTCAGAAGAATCTTACTGTTAATGCACAGCTAATTCTGCATCCATACTTATGCCTTAAGTTATTTACTATAAATTTTTTGGCAACCTGAAGTCCATTTTGAAACAAATATTTAACATTAGCATTTTTTGCTTTAAGCTTACATCAGTTCTCTGTATCTGAGGTGACCTGTGTGTGGAAGTTCATGCTATTCCTTGCCTCTGGTCATCTTAATCAAAAGTTATCTTCCTTTTTCCAATACCAAGTGTTCATCTGTCTTTAATACCATTGATACTTTTTATAATTCTGCTTGCACCTATATCCTCTATCAGTAGGTACACTACAACTGAAAACATATGTAAACCTACATGGTTAAAGCTTATCACTGTGCAAGTGACATCACAAGCAATGAGAAGGAGTGTTTTCATATTTAGGTCCCACTGCTTAGTCTTAATGAAGAAAGTTTTCTAAAAGATCTTGAAGTCCATGACTAGAAAGGAAAGTTCCCATAATCCTTTATTATATGCCTGACCTAGGAGCTCCAACACCAGTGCTAAAACAGCCAATGCTCAAATTAAAAGTGCTTTAAAAAAAGTTGATTGCATGGCAAGTGTATTTGTTATAGTGGCAGATGCAGGAGGAGAGATATAAAATGTGTTTGGAGTCATAGCTGTGTCAATGCATTGAGTGTTTCCCTACCCTTAAACTTTTATGAGACTATTCCTAATCATTCCATCAGCATAGCTAACTTTTAATGCACATATCAATTAGTGTAAATATATTTTACAGAATACTTTCTGTTAAAAAGAGAAGATTATCTTCACTCTGACTCACACTGCAGAACAAAATGGCCTATATGGAAAATTTATATTAAAGATAAAATTAGGCAGATGCCTAGTTAGGCTTGTTATTTGTGGGAGGATAAATACTTTTTCAAGAATTTGGGGTTTATTTCTATCTGTTAACATATCAAGAGGAAATCTCATTGCAGTCTCATCACAGTAATCCCAGAATGACCACTGTACAACTACCTCAGAAAGTACAATTATACCCGGTGACTGAATTTTTTTCCACATCTGCTTTTGTATTCCTGACACGGAATGCTGCTGATAAAGGGCTGTCAAACCAAGCAGCAATGTTCTATCAGTGACATTGCTCTGCAGAAGTAGCCATTGGATTTTCTTCTGCCAGCATTTCTCCAGAGCATACAAAGCCTTCCACATGATCATCAAACTGCACAGTATACACACCACTGTCATTATCTCAAGCACAGAGATGGGCTATCTGAACTTTTTGGTAGCCATTGTAAAATAACTCTGGAAAAATATAGGCAGATTATGAATTAAGATATGTCTGACACGCAACAGCGGTAAGTACTCTACAGTCCACCTTGACAAAAACTTAAGAAAATGTTACAAAAACTCACATATTTGTGATTGATCCTCAGCCGCTTCTGGAAATGGGCTAATATCATGTAATTAATTATCCTTATCATTTTACCCTAAGGTATTCAATTTCTGATTGCACTAATCTCAGCTCTACCACTCTCTGTGACCTTAGCAAGTCTTTGAGTTATTTGCATTCTTTTTTATTCGAACTACAACAATACTGTAAGGTATCTGCTGATGCTAACTGGAGTATAACATTCTCACATGCCCTTCCTTAAATGGTTTTACATAGAAATTTTAAGATTAGCATCCATTTTCCACTCACAATACTTCCTTCTTTTTGTCTGTAGCTCATACTCTGAGACTAAGGTTGCAAAATATTGCTTTCTCATCCAGTAAAGTAGAAATGGTGATAAACACGTGACACACAATTACTGGAGATTAGGAATGGATATAGCAAGCAATAACTTCAACTAGTAAACTTTCCTACTTACACTTACCTTCTGGAAAAGGTATGTCTGAGAAAAGCCTCAGCACAACAGCTTCTGTATCGATACACATGGAAAAATATTTGACTTTTTAAAAAGTATTAAAATAGTTCTCTTTTGCTCAAGTATCTATGGGTTTTACTACAAGAAAATGGACAGACCCAAGATGAAATGACATAGAAAGGGCATCTACACTCCTTTCTCTCTGGAAATTTTACTCCAGTGGAGTTGGATTTTATCTTTTATTTTCTCCCTAGGAAGCAATGGGAAGAACAATACCAGCAAATTGTGCATTTTTTCCTCTGTCCTCTGAAGAAGTTTTTCTTCTGAAAATATAGCTCACTAAGAATCATAGAATGGTTAGAATTGGAAAGGATTTTAAAGATCATCAAGTTCCAACCCCCTCCCATGGGCAGGGACACCTCCCACTACAGCAGGTTGCTCAAAGCCCTATCCAACCCAACCTTAAACACTTCCAGGTAAAGCTTGTGCACCTAAACCTGTCTTCTCTCAAGGGAGTTCATGTATTAAGTAGATGTTAGAGGGCCTTTGAACATAAAGCAAAGTGAGTGCACTTGCTTTAATTGCAATTTTTCTCCATTAACTTTTGCTATTATCTCCTTTTCTCAAAATTTATACTGACACTGACGGTGGAACTGAAGTACATTTGCATTTAACTTAATACTTTTAGGTGCCATATGGGAAAATAGACTCACCTTACTGCCACAAACAAAATTAGAGAGCAAACCCTTAGCTCTTCCCTTCCTTTTTTTCTACAGTATGTGGATATGGCCTCCAAGTAAACATTTACTATGGCTTATTATATAGCTTTCAAAACCAGAATTTTTGAAAGACCCTGCAAATATTACACTACATGCCTGCTTAATACAGTATGTTCTATTTTATAAAATGCCCAATCTAGTTACCTGAGTGATAGATTAAACTTTTCCTATTTGTTCAGCTCTTCATGCATTACTTAATAGCATGTAGTCAAGGCTTCTATTGACCTGACAGAATTCCATAAATTTAAGATTTATTATCAAATAGCTGAGCTAGCCTGTATTCTGAACCATGGTATAACTACACTGATGGTTCCACAAGATACTACAGAAACCTGAGTTCACTTGTATGAACATTTAGCTAAGAATCTTTAGTCTTCTTCCCCCTACCACCGACTATTACAATCGCGCTAGTCCAATTTACTACACTTGCCGTAGTTATGGTAAACTTTAACTTTTTTCAGTTATTTAAATAAGCAGATATGTAATCAATAGAGCCTTCTGTTGTGTGCAAGAGAGAAAACCTACGTCAAATGCAAGAATACATCTGATACATATCCAAGTCTTCCAGCTGCCATGCGCATTTTCCAACAAGACTACTTTATAATTAACTTTTGAATCACGAAAAAGACAACATTGTCAATACAGAGCACTATATCACAGCAACATAGTGAATACAACAGTGTATATAGAAGAACGCTTTGAGAACTGCTACCTCCCACACAGCAAAGGAGAGGGAAGGATGAATTAGACAACCTGAGAAATATTTTCCTTCACACACTTCCATATTTTACATTTTTTGTGCTTATTTTCCACTCATTTTCAAAATTTGGATCTGATCACTCATTAAGGTGCCTTTTGAAAGGGAAAAAGTAGAGAACCATGAGGAAAAACAAAAAATACTTTTTAACATTCCTTAATACCTCTCCTTTTCAGTTACTGCCTTTTTAACGTCAATTCTCAGAAGTAGATTATCTGCACTATAAAATGCCAGTGGTGAGACCGAAAGTCCATGCCATCCAGTGATATATTGCATCTACTAAGACTCCCTACATTCACATTTTGGAAGGGTTGGATAAAAACAATTTGGAAAAAAAAAAGCTGTGATTATAACTTCAAGTTATAGGTGGCTGATGTCCAGAAGAAGTGTTTCCCAGAGTATCAGGATATGTCACAGTTTTGATGTATTTGACTCCACAAAACTCCTGTCCCAATATTTACAACTGCGGAATTAAACGCACAGCCAGAGATACAGAACAACAAAAATGTTTAGGCAATATATGGCAAGGGTTAAAAACAAGATGTACACATGAGTATTATGAATAAGGAGTTGTCTGGACTAGGCAAGAGGAAATTCTCCAAAAAAAGGAGTATGCCTAAATTTTAACTCTTTTTTTTGGATCATGCATAATACTTTCATAGACATGACTCTCTTTATGAACATGGGTGCTTTGTGCATTTCAAAAAATAGAGTCTGTTCTCAAAATGATGCCAGAAGAGGACTTTTCATCTACAGCTCACTGACTACTCATTCAGTGTGGGCTGACATACCTCAATCTTTCTTGGGGACTTACATCTGTTAGAATATAGTTGGACTAGATGATTGTTATAGGTCTCTTCCAACTGAAGATGTCTATTCTAATACCTGAATCCCTCTCATCTAAGGATCCCTCCTACTTTTGAAACTCTTCAACTTCACACAGAATATGTAAGAGTTTAATTGTTCCAAAGACAAGGAAAGCAGGAGTGAGCATAACTCTAAAATGTGTAAGTTAGAGGGACTTGCTAAAGAGGGAATAGAAACTTTGGTATGAATATAAGCCCAAATTGTTTAAGGTCATTTACAAAGATGTTTCTTGGGTTACGCAAAGAGGAAAAAAAAATGAATCTTATCTTTACCTGGACAGTAAAACTTAACTGAATGTATCACGGCAGAATGTTGCTGATATGTAAGGGAACACTGAACCTGGATAACTGAGTAAAATCTTTCTCTGCCTGGTCTGAAGAACACTTATTTTTCAAGAAATGCTTCCATATATTAGAAACATGATAGAGAAAAACTATTTCATAACAACTCTGTAAGAGATGTTTGCTGTAAGCAAATAGCTTAATAAAAAGGTTAAGTTGAAAGCAGGTCCAGGAGGTAAGTGATAATATCTTCTCTATAATTTCCCAAGACAGAGACCAGAGTAAATTTTCCATTTCAGAATAGAGATCCATCAATACTGCATTAAGTGTTGCTCTAGTCAGGAAAACCTGTAATTAGATTAAAATATTCTTTATTTTTCCTGCTGTAGTGAGTTAACCTTGGCTCGCTGCAAACCCTCACCCAGCAAATACATCCATTTTACCCCATCTCAAATATATTTCCACAGAGGTGCCACAGGTTGCTGGTTGTTTCAGCTGTGTGCTGTAGTGGGTTTGCTGGAGCCAGCTGGCACTCTGTGTGCCTGGCACAGGGCAGTTCCAGTCTCTTCCTACACAGGTGACCCATGCAGCTCCCCAGCTACCAAAATCTTGCCACTTAAACCTGTACATAATTTATGTCAGAAGCATCTCTTTACCATCTCAGAGATCCACAGGTTTCAAAAAGGGTCTTTTTCTAGTATTTTAGACAAGACTGAACATGCTTATCTAAAAACTAACAATGTAATTAGACATTTACTCTACAGCTATTAAATCCAAGCACTAGCACTGTCTGACAATAGGGAAGTGTTCTTCTGTAAATCATCCCTCAATTAAAAAAGGTGTTTAAAACAATAAAAATGGTAAAAAAATGGTCAGACTTTAATGCAGATTTATTACAAAGTGCTTAAAGCAAAATAGGATGTTATGGAAATGGAAAGACTGCAACATATACATGAGCTCTTGAAGAAGACCATCATAATAAAAGAAAATGTAAATCATTCTTCTAACCCTCTAGCTGTGGTAGGAAAAACTTCATCTTTTGATGAAACTGATGTTTTCATGTTGTGACCCTGTAATTACCAGGTCTCTTTCATGCAAACTAGTATGTGCAACATGCCAAAATAAACTGTGAACAGAAAAAGTCATTTTTAACTGAGGGGAATTCAGTGAACTTGGAAAGCACAATTCACCTCATCCTAAACTGGGATGCATAGTTAAGTTTTGCATGAAGATCACAGGCAGTAATTTTGAACTAACAGAATTTGGTTTTACAAAGACAAACGGTATTTGTATAGTCCTGTATGTTATCTTGGCTCTTGTTACATAAATAACATTAAAATAAGCCAGTAAACAAAGCACACCTGAATGAACTTGTAAGTGATTGATGTTTAACTTATGGCATTTACCTTCATAATAACCTCTCTAATTGACTAAGAAGGTGTATCCTCTTTGTGTGATTCCTGATAAACTACCATGCAACCTGGTAACTCCCACTTAACAAAGTAAATTTAAAAAGTATAGAATGAGGCTGATGTGAACAGAAAACTATTATATACTACTGAGTCACCAAGCATAAGTTAGGTAAGATTACATAGTGAAAATAAAAATAATAGAAAATTTCAGTTTCTAATTTTTTTATACAATCCATAAGCAGAAATTTGCATTCAACCCAAGACAGGTATGTCAGAATAATAATTGCCTAAATATTATCTTTTGGATGGAAAAATGTACTGGGTTTTAGTTAGTTCCTTATATCTTTCATTGCCACTACTCATCTTCTCATTTCCTATTACCCCATATGGTAATCAAATGCATCTCACAAAAGCCACTTCAGTCTGGAGCAGCTTCAATACAAAAATTCTCTTAACAGATTAGAGTCAAAAATTGAAAAAAAAAAGTTAAAAAACCAAGAACTATAAAAAAAAAAGAAAAATGGGAAAAAGAAAAGGTAATACCATGAACCACACAGCACACAAGTTGCATTTCTCTTGTGGTTTAACCCCAGCCAGCAACTATGCACCACACAGCCGCTCACTCAATCCCAGCCCCAGTGGGATGGGAGAGAGAATCAGAAGGGTAAAAATGAGAAAATTTATGTACTGAGATAACGACAATTTAATACTTAAAACAAAAGCCATGCATGGAAGCAAAGCAAAATAAGGAATTCATTCACTACTTCCCATGGGCAGACAGGTGTTCAGCCATCTCCAGGAAAGTAGGGCTTGATCATTCATAATGGTCACTTGGAAAGACATATGTCATAACTTCAAATGTCCATGTCCCATGTCCACCCCCCAGCTTCCTTCTTCTTCATCCAGCTTTATATTGCTGAGCATGACACCATAGGGTATGGAATATCCCTTTGGTCAGTCAGAGTCAGCTGTCCTGTCTTCATTCCCTACAAATTTATTGTGCACCCATAGCCTGCTTGCTAGTGCAGTAGTGTGAAGTGCAGAAAAGGCCCTGACTCTGTGTAAGCACCACTCACCAATAACAAAAACACCCCTGTATTATCCACACTGTTTTCAGCACAAATCCAAAACACAACCCCATATTAGTTACTTTGAAGAAAATTAACTTTAACCCAGACAAACCCAGCACAATTTCCCAGGAACCTTTTCCTTGACTCTGGGGAAAACCTAGGAAAAACATTAAAATTATCCTGATCCTTGCTAGTTGCAAACAGATTTCCACAAGACACAACCTGATCTTTCAATACCTCCTTAGTTCTACAACTAATTAGTTTGCATGCCTCCTCTATAATGTAAGACACAGATAGACAGTATTAGAAAAGCCAGTTAGATCTTGGGCATCTACAGGCCGAACACCTCTAGCAATATGCTATATACTTACTTCATAAAGTTTATACAGTAACCTCTTTCTCTTGCATTTTTATGGCTTATCCTTGTGGGATGTAGATTGTTCATCTACTGGAACAGAAATAGTTTTGAGTTAATGAGTTGTTTTATCGACATTATTGAGATGTCTTCTTAAAGGTGACATTTTTTGCAGAGTAGATTCACAAATTCTACTGTGACACATTTATAATTTTTTTTTTTAATGTTAGGGGGCAGAGTAGTTTGGAGGGATTTTTATTTGTTTTTCTTGCACATAGAAATTAGCTAAGAACAAGATTTTCAACAAGGCAGAGGCTACCAAGAGCTGCAGTGTTGGAAATTTTATATTCAAGCAGAGAGGGAACTGGATTTGCAATATGTTTATGTGGGGACTTGTCCACCATAGGTAGGAATGGAGATACAAGATGCTATAATAATGCTTTAATATACTTGATTCAACACTTATAGGAGTAATAAAGCCATTAATAACAGATTAATATTTAATTTTAAAAAAAAGGAAATGCCCATGAACAAGTCAAACAGTCCAAACAGTCCAAATAAGAAGTGATCTGGTGACTATTTGAAGGCATCATATTAGAGGCTCAGAATATGTGAATATCACCAATCAAAACAAGTCTAAAAGAACAAAAGCTGGCATGGCCAAGCAACACAGTATTGGAGGCAAAACAAGATTTTATTACAAACAAGGGAGGCTTACAAAAGCTTCAAGGAGCAGCTAGCTCATTGAATCTTTAAAAAACAAAAACATTCTACTCAATTCTATTAGAAGTAGGAAAACTGTCACTTAATGAAGTAGGAAATTAAAAGCAACATTCAAGGAAGAAACTCTGACAATTAGAGAGTTAAATTATGGTTTTCTACCACTCACTGTGAAGAGATGCTCCTACATAACAACCACTTTTTGTGGAGTATGTGTCAGAGGTATTCTTACAATTCAAGGTATGAAACCAGAAGATTTTAGAATAAACTGATAAAAATTAAGAGTAAACAAACTGCCAAGGCTGGAACACATTCCTTAAATGTTCTAAAGAAGATCAAGTATACAACCGCTAAAGTTCAACAAAAGCTTTTAAATGTAAAAATGCACATAGGTGGCACCTCATGTATTAGCACATTTCATAGAGATTTAAACAAACCCTAGGAAAGTCAGTCATCACAATAGGCAGAAATGACTGAATTGTTCCATCACCAAAACTAAACTGAAAGACAACTACGGAATTAGCCCACGATACTGAGAGGGAATAAAACCATAGATAAAAGTCAATGACTATCAGTGTAAAGCAGTGAATGAAAAAAATTGAATACCAGTATGCCCACACTGTCTTCTTCTTTCACACACACACGCCCACACAAAGTGCACAATGTTAGTCATCAGCTCTTAGGAAAAATACCTTGAAACCAAGTGACAAGTACCAGAATAATACCATCTAAGTGATCAGTGACAGCCAAAACATTAATGCAGTGTTAGTAAAGGCATAGAGAAAAAAATACAAACACTAATATTCAATCTACATTCATAGAGGGACCACATTTTCAAGACATTTACCTCCCATTCTAGTCAGTCCATTCCAAGAAGTGTATTTGAAAACTAGAAAGGGTACAGAGAAGGAAAAACAAACTCAGATGGGACACTATACCAAAAATGTGAAAAAGTTCACCTGCAAGAATCTAGTTATGATCTGTCAACCACTAGTTAAGACCTTGGATGTCTTCAAATGCATCTCAAGGACTGAATATGGACAGCTGTGGAAATGGATGGCTATGACTCTCTGTCATCTTCTATGTCATTTTTTCCATTGTTAAGCGTATACTTTATATAATAAGTGTCACTGATTGCGAGTTACACAACTAAAAGGCAGTGATTTCCAGAACTGGATAATGGTGAGATCCATTAATATTCTGGCAATCTATTCTAAAACCCCGCTATCAGTCTTTAATAAACCTTTTCTCTTAAAGAATTTTAAAATCAAGTAAATTCACTTTAGTGTAGGACACAGGAGGCTAGTGGGAAAAGGCACAATATCCCCTGTCATGCATCTGAAAAAAAATTACTAATTCCACAAGTAATGCCATCAGGGCAAGAGATGCAAACTTAAAAAATTATTTTAAAAGGGGATGTGAGAAGCATCAAGCTTTGGAAAATCTTATTATGTGCTTGGCTTGCTCACCATGAAACAGAATATCTCTTGTGGAGTACTCCTGAAATGCTTCAGTGGTGTTTCTATCCTGTTAGGTATCATAAAAACTAGCAAATTCCTCAGAGTTGCTCTTGTGCTTCTGACACTGAATATGTTCACACAGCTTTTTGGTCCTATTGGCCGTGGGCAGTCAATATTAACAGAGTACATCAGGCAGATTAATTTGACAGTCTGACCAAACAGAAGTGTCCATTCAGTTATAACTGAAAAAAAACCCACCTGTTCAAGATGAGAAATAAAAGTGAAAATCCAGTTCAGCCTATTAAAACATTTTCAGAATTAATGGCACGTGATTTGGGACTGGCATGAATGTGAATGCAGTATGTATGAAACTGTGTGTGTTTAAGCACTGAAAGAAGCAGCAGAACAAGTGTTGAAAAAACAGCATACAGTTATAATGAGGAACACTGTTCCAAAGGCACTGCTTCCAGGGGTAAATTGGAATAATGTTATTTACATCCAGAAAAAAGATACCTGCACTATACTAAGAGCATATCACAAATGATTTGACAGCAGAAGATCTTGCATCCTGATAGCGGGAAGATGGCAATGAAGCAGTAGCAAGTTCCATATACCATTCCTTTTCCCATTAGTTCACCAAGAAAACAGACTGAAGACATAATTCTAATGGAGAAAACCATATGATAAGCAGAAATCAGGTCTAAGATCTAAGAAGGTATAAATAGAATGATAGAATTGTCTAGGTTGAAAGGGACCTTTGAGATTATCTAGTCCAACCATCAACCTAAATGATAAAAAACAACAACTCATCACTAAGCCACACCACTAAGCACTATGTCAACTATCTTTTAAATATCTCCAGGGATGGTGCCTCAACCCCTGGACGCCCCTTTCCAAAGCTTAATAACCCTTTCAGTGTAAAAATTTTTCCTGATATCCAATCTGAACCTCCCCTGGCACAACTTGCAGCCATTTCCTTTTGTCCTATCACCTGTGACTTGGGAGAATAGACCAACCCCTGCCTCTCTACTGCCTCCATTCAGCTAGTTGTTGAGAGCGATAAGGTCTCCCTTCAGCCTTCTCTTCTCCGGACTGAACAACCCCACTTCCCTCAGCCTCTCCTCATAAGGCTTACTCTCCAGACTTCTCAGCAGCTTTGTTGCCCTTCTCTGGACGTGCTCCAGCACCTCAATGTCTTTTTTATGGTAAGGGGCCCAAAACTGGACACAGTTGAGATGGGTCCTCACCAGTGCCGAGCAGAGGGGGACTATGACTTCCCAAGTCCTACTCGCCACACTGTTCCTGACACAGGCCAGAATGCTGTTGGCCTTCTTGGACACCTGGGCATACTGCTGGCTTATGTTCAACCGGCTGTTGACCAACATCCCCAGGTCCTTTTCTGATGGGCAGCTCTCCAGCCACTCATCACCAAACCTATAGCACTGCATGGAGCTGTTGTGAACCAAGTGCAGGACCCGGCACTTGGTCTTATTGAACCTCATCCCATTGGCCTCAGCTAATCGATACAGCCTGTCCAGACCTCTTTCCAAAGCCCTTCTACCCTCAAGCAGGTCGACACTCCCACCTAGTTCAGTGTCATCTGCAAACTTACGGAGGAAGTATTCGATCCCCTCATCCAGATCATTGATAAAGATGTTAAGGAGAGCCATATAAGCTGTATTCTGTGGTAAAGGACCATGCCTTAAGAGCCGATGACTACAAAGGGATATACAGATCTGTCCAAAGCAGTTTGTTATTACCAGTAAAGAAGAAAAAAAAAGGAAAAAAATAGGTAACAGAGACTTGACAGCAGTGTCTCCTGTCCTCCACTTTGCAAACAGACAACCCTGGCCAGATCTGGTGAAACTTGATATCCCAAGCTCAATGTTTGTAACTATGTGGGCGTGCAAGGGCAAATGAGTAGAATTCAGGAGAGAAGGAATGCAAGAAGATAAAATAAAATAATTTAGAGATTTTGTAAATAAATATCATCCTCCTTTTCCATAAGATCACACGTTTAATTTGATTACGTATGTTTTCTTACAGAGAGATATGCTGCTGATTAGAAACTGATTGAGAGGGCACATGAGTTAAGACCAGTTTTATGCTTGCAATTCAGAGTTAGAAAGAGAAGCACGATCCTGCACATCCTTAATTTTTTTTTTACTTAATTCCTGAAGTAATACTAAACCTTACAATTCTGTTTTGAGTTCCGTGTACTCACTGTGTTTTTGCATACCAGGCATGCGTTTCCTAGAATAAACATCTGAACTGCTGGCTTTTGGTACTAAGGAAGAAATCAACTAAGACAACACTGAAGAGAGCATGAATGTAATACCCTTAGGGTCTGATTTAAAATCTGGAAAAATCAATAACGTCTTTCACTTCTGATAAAGAAATATAAGTAATGCTGCAATTTATCTTGCTGGCAGCACCAATTTACAGGAGAAAAAAAAACATATTGTTAATAGCTGACTATCAGGGGGAGGAGGAAATCAATCAGTTTCATTCCTGGCAAATGTGGCTGAGTATACACTAGTCCACCGAAAGTACAGCCAGCAACATAGCCATAGTAAAATTTATACGCTCTGGTCTCTGTTCCGTAATCCCTACCTTGTGCCCTGGCCATGGTCCTGAAAACAAAAACTGGATCAGGCAATTGATTTTATTAGTTTCTTTACTGCAAGAGTGAAGCGTCAGTTCCTCACCTGTGGAGATGTGGGGCCAACATCCCACCTGCAGCAAGATGGTCAAGTTCATTGAATGGAAACCATTCCATAACATGGTGCATACAAAGGCCTTAAAAACATACATTAAGTACATGTCACTACTTCTGAGTGAATATTCTTCTGAAGGAAGAGTTCAGAATGATGTACAGTCACTTTCACATAAAGAATAATGTATTGCAAGACTAGAGGTAATTCAACACATTCTAAGTACCCTATCTTGGCCATTTCTATTTATGTAACCCCCACAGCCTCTCAGTAAAGGTGGTGATAAATATGAACACCCTAACCAGGTGCCATAATGTTTGGTATAGCCCTATTTCATATAACAATGAGATTTTTGATTGGTATTCCTTTCATCTAGTCTTTTATTGAGCAATCCACAGTAATAATTGTTGTGTTTGCAGCACAGTCACATAGTCTATCTCACCATCTTTAAAATAAAATATAAAAAAATCTAAAAAATCAAACAATTAGGCCATTAATAGTCAGTGTTTGCTCTTTGTAGAAGAAACCATCTCTGAAATTAGGTCAGTTTGGTACAGAAAAAAACTCAGAGCGGCTCTGGGGAAGAACATTGAAGAGAAGCTGAAGTTCTGAAGGACTAGTTTCAAATTCTAGAAACACTGCAGTAACATTGAGATACTGAAAATGAAAACTCATTTTACAACAGAGAAAGAACAGTACTGTCATTAAAGTAGTTGCCTGCCCCAAGATAAACATGTAGTAATTACAGTCATTATTTAATCTCTGCCCAATTTCCTTAGGGAACAAACAATACACGCTCTGGGAGGAGATCAAGAATTAACAACAGCTGCTTGCCATAGCTGATAAAAAATCATTATGAGATTGCATATATGTGGAGTTTGTACCCATCTTCATGTTTGTGACTTGACTTATGGCAAGTTCCTGGTACAAGGAGAGGGAGTTCCAGTTTTATAAACAAATGCCCTTCTTAAAACTGTATGAATACAGGATTCTACTAACCATTTCCTAAAACAATTAGCCTCTTCCTGTACTTTAAAAATAGACAGTTTGTCATACATGGTTACATAGTGATATTATGTCATGTTTGTATGAAACACAGCAGGTCTTTGAATTTTGACACAAACTGTAGGTTAAAATGCCACATATTCTGTTGCACAGTGTATTTTGTTAACATCATCCTACTGAAAATAAGTGACTGTTAAAACATCTGGCTTGAAAACAGGGCTACAAACAGAACTTTAAAATGTAACAACCCCCCCAATATTATTCAGTTTATGTTCCTACATTTAGACTCAATAGTACAATATATTGGCTACTTAAATAAATTTTACTTAATATACTAAGGGAATTTAGTGATAGGACAAGGGGTAATGGCTTCAGACTGTAAGAGGGTAGATTTACATTAGATATCAAGAAGAAATTTTTCACTATGAGGGCATCGAGGTACTGGAACAGCTTGTGAAGACCCCATCCCTGGAAATGTTTAAGACGAGGCTAGATGGGGCTTTGAGCAATAGTCTAGTGGGAGGTGTTCCTTCCAACCTAAACTATTCCATGATTCCATAAATATATTTTTGTTTTCCAACATTTCAATCTATGTGCTTTATTGCTATTATTTTTTTAAAATATATATTTTTAAGTCTATGGGAGATTTGCCATTAATTTTTAATGAATACTTTGTAACTGTAGCTGCCTGGGGCAGACTTAGACCAAGACAAAAAACTTTTAAAGGTCTAGTTCTCCCATTTTGTAGTAGGATAGATCTGCCCACCCAGATACAAACCAGTTGTGCTAAACACTAAGAAACGTCTCATTCTACTATATTCCTCAACAAAAGATCTTTTAATTCAATGTAAAAGTTAATGGCATTCACATAGAGCTAACACTTTAATTATAAATGCTAGTTCATTAATCTTACAGTAATTATCACTACTGAGTAAAAAGTAAATTTTGTACATTCCAAATAATACAGCAAAAATCTTATTTTTTCAGAAAAAAAAAATTTTTGCTCATGTAGGAATGAGTGGCATATTCTGGCTAGATCTATCTAAGGCAATTTAGCTGCTGTGGCCCAGACTGACAAGATTCAGGATTAATACAGCAAGAAAAGAAAACCAAAAATATAAGGACATGTAAGGAGCCGTGGTAGAAATCATCCTAACAAAAATATAGTGTATATTGGAACTTTTCACATCTTATATAAAAAAACACAGCTGTCATTTGGAGGAGCAACAATTTTGGCAACAAAAAATTATCTTGACAAGCCATGCACTGATCCTACCACTTTGTGTTTCACCACTTTTTTTTTTTTTTAAAAAAAAAGAGAAAGCTGATACAGCCAATTTTAAATCACTCTTCTATAGTATTTGGCTTGAGATAGCATAGTAGAGAATTAAAATCACAGAATCACAGAATACCAGGGATTGCAAGGGACCTTGAAAGATCATCTAGTCCAACCCCCCTGCCGGAGCAGGATGCTGAGTGTTTGCATGCAATGCAATTAAACACCTGTAAAAAAGAGCCAGAGTAAAATAAATCTTCCTGTTCCACAGATATGATTCTACTGAAGTTCCACTCAGGTGGTACCGAATTGCTTTTAACCATCTGGGAAGTGTAATGATAAACACAATGATTTACTATGATTCATAAATACGCTCAAGAAACTAAGAAAGCTGTTTCAGAATAGTTTTTATAAATCACAATGTTGACGGGCTCACAGAATCACTTAAACTCTTGCAGGTTTTGTGCATTACATTACGACCACCAGGAAGCAATAAATCCAAAAAACAGACTAAGTTTTGTGATCAGGGTCTCTCCCTAGCTGACTGGGCTTCTCCTTTTCTAGCAGGGCTCCCTCTGATTTACTAGTTGACTGTCACAGTTATTTAGCCTCGGCAGAAATGCAGGGATATCCACCATCACATTTCCACAATTTTGGTGGCGAAGACACTGAAAATTTATATTTAAAGCTTACAGGCTGCAGCAACATTTTTAGAGTCAGTGTTGGCCTAAGTCTGATTCAGTACAGTCAGATGGAATTCAGTGTGTTCAGAGTACACCAAACATACCAGTCTCCTCATGGAGTTTAAAAGCAAGGTCATTTCGTTTCTTGATTTCTAGTGCCAAGGAAGGAGACGGGACACTTAAATAGTTAGATTAAAATAAATTCACTGATTATGAACCATGTACATTTGCATATCTTTAGGCACTTCAGGAAGATTCTGCTGGAAACCTCAGGTATGACACAACACTTCAGGCTACACTTTCTGGACTGATCTCATTTAGCAACCTCTGTGCTATTTCAGAGTTCATCCTCTGCAAACCTCAATAGAGTATGACTGGGTGCTGCAGTTCACCATGTAAGCTCTTTAGGGACTACACTCCAAAAAGTACACTATTTGCAATAAAAAGATTAAGCCTATTTGCTGGTCTACCAAGAAAGAACAACTTAAAACGTTGTACTTAAGTGATAACCAGTTCCTATACTGTTTAGCAAAGTGAATGATACTAAGGATGCCTTTACTGAGTATGGTGTCCTCCAAATGTGGGTGAAGAGTCCACATACTAAACACGTTCTGGTGATGTCAGTTATGGATTCACTTCTGCGTCAGTCTCTTCTCCCAAGTAACAAGTGGTAAGGCAAGAGGAAATGCCCTCAAGTTGTGCCAGGGGAGATTTAGACTGGATATTAATCAATAGGGTTTTTAATCACTCTTTTAGTCGATCTTTATTTTTCCCAACTCCCTGGTAATCAAACTTACCATGGCTGCAGAGCAACTGACTCTCCAAAACATGGAGAAATTAGATTATTCAAATTTTTAATACAAGAGCTCTAAATATAAAATTAGGTTACAGGAAGTAGCCTGTGTTACAGAAAAGTCTGCCCCAGGATTCAGGGCAGTTTCCTGATAGTCCCCTCCCTCCCGTCCCCCAAGTTCTAATTGATTCTTTTTGTGTTCACCTCACCACACTCCTTCATCCCCCCAAAATTAACTACACATTCTTTAGCATCCTGCTTCAACACTGATACATGCTCCTACTATCCTCCTCTAACCTAAAAGGCCATCCACCTTCCTTCTGGGCCTAAGTATGACATGGCAGGAGACAGTTTTGTCCCTCAACTACATCAAAGGAGTCCTCTCTTCCCCTTTCCCTTCCTATTGTTACAAAACTGAGAAAGAGGAGGAGCCGTGGGAAGTCTGATCCTGTTTCAACCATGTGGGGCAAGGAGGATTAGCTTTCAGTTTCTGTATTAACCCTCTTTTCTTCTACAGGAGGTTTGAGAAATACTTTCTCTGCAGTATAACTCATCCAAACACTAGTCTGTTCATTAGCAGAATGTCAGAAATGCTCTTTCATCTGCAGCAACCCTAACCAGTTGCTTCTCTCTGGAGACGGAGAAGGAGGAAAGCTCTCAATTCAAACAATGCCTTCAAGTCACACAAAGGCTGAGATTTGAGATCTCCAAGACCTGGCCACACTGGCATCAGCATAAGCCTAAACTACAGAGGGTTCTTTGCAAATTTTTATCATGTTTCTTTCCTCCTTCTTCCTTGAACTTAAGCAGAGTTTACAGCTTGGTCTTTAATTGCCAAAACCCCAGGAAGTCAGAATCTTTTCTCTCTAGACACCTGGGCTCTTCTCATTCAGTATCCTGTAAGACAACCTTATCATACAAATCAGCTTATTTTTATCTTATGAAGAGCAACTGATTCCTCTCATCCACAGCATTTGATAACCAGCAATAAATAAAGTACTTCTTAACAGCCTTACCGTGAGACATAGAATTTATTTCCACAGGGGAGAAATTAGTAACATTCCATTTCCAATCAAAACACAGCCTGCTTCATCCTGCCGGTGGTGAAGATGATCAACTTTAGAAAACCTGTTCTTTTTTTAGAGATAATGGTGTAAAATCACCCACTCTTCAGAGCCCCTCTGTGGACAGTCATGAAGAAGCATTCCCATAGCCTTCAAAAGGCCTGGAATTTCAGTCACCCACATCTTGTAACCTACATAAAATCTGTTAAATTAGGCAAGGTCAAAACAGGAAACTTCTTCCATCTGTCAACTCAGGATCAGCATTTTTTTTGAAAAGGGGAAGAACAGTACCACTTACTTTGTGTTCAGAAGGCAGAAATCAAAGGAGATAGATGGGACTGTAATGAAGCAAAATATATTTCAGATAAGGAGAAAAGGCTGTTTATAAGTTTTAATCTAGTGAATCCTTTTCCTTTTAATACAGTTCTTATAAATGTTCCTTTTAATGTTTCCCAACTTAAACTGGACATCTGTGACTATAGTACTATGAAGAGAATTTCAGCTGTCCTCAGGTGACCCAGTACTCTGGTGTATACACAGGTTTTTTAAATTCTTTCTGCAATTCCAGTTGTACTGAGATAACAGTTAATATTGGGGGAAATAATTAAAATGAGATTATAAAATGGATCCAAATTTATGACGAAGATATGAGATAGAGCCACAGACATTTTGCAAAGAGCCAGTGGCTTGAGAGAAAAGATTCAAAATCTAACAGCCTCTGTGAACTGAAGTGGTCTCAAGAAGTTTCCCTCAAACTGAGAAGAACATGAATTGCCTTTTCAAGCTAAACTAAGAGAACCTCTAGGCATCAGACTATTAAAAGTGTCAGAGTGACAGTAAAGTTTTTTCTGTGTCGTTCTAGAAAATGCCACTGGTCAGGCGTATCAAAAGAGTACATAGCTCAATAGCAAAGAAGAATGTGACAACTGCCGCTGAATAAATATCTTGTTCCCGTGTCCCTGTCCTTGCAAAGCAGCAACCTAGTCATACCTTCCTGGAGAGCATGTTACGACACCCATTCATAAACTAGGCATTAAAAGAAATACCAGCAGAGTCTGAGGGATTTGTCTTTTTCTGTTGGCTCTACTGCTGAGACATCTGATTAAGAAATTCAGTTTACTATCCAGGTGGCAGTGAAAAACATCTCCTGGCTTTACAGCAAAGGCATAAATTTATTCAATATTTCATAGAAAAAATTATTAAATCTCTTTCACCGATTCATTAAATTATAATGAGGATTATATTATTAACATTTTGTTAAACTCCTTTATTAAGACAAGGCCAATGGGTACTTGGAAGGAAGTTTCTGTTATATGCTTTACTGATTCAACTCTTCATAATTCATGGACCTCACACAGAAATAATTGTCTCGGTGTGGTATTTATGGCCAAGATGAATTGANTCACCAGGGGAAGACGCAAGCTTTATCATTAAAGTACCATAATCTCAGAAGGTGGTCTGTCCTCTACCAGTAGATGGCATCGTTACTTCTCGTTACAAAAAGGAATTGTGGCCAAATCTCTCTGTTACCAGCAAAAGCTATGGCTCTTAGGTAGGTATTCTTGCTCTTTTATTTTCTCATAAAATGGAATCCTTTGCCTTATGCACTCTTTCTGTATTCTACACCACAGATAAAAGTAAGACCATTTTCACCTGAGCACACCCAGGAGGCTGAAAGAAAGAGAAAGAAAATACTGAATCTCACTGCAATGGCAGACGAAAGATCTAGTATCTTAGGCCTGTGAAAAAGGTGCATAGAGAGAATTTACAGAGACAGTCTTGCATCTAATTCAAATCTCATACAAAAATCTAAATGCTGAATAATTAGTTATGATGTTTTCACATATAAATACTATTTTGTACACTTTTTTCCTTTTAATCCTCTCGTGCAGATGGACTTAGGCCCTGAATCACAGTATTTTTAAACAATTCTTGTAGTTCTACAAATAGGTGTTAGGTGATGCAATAATTCCTGAATAATCCTATTAGACATAATTACAGCCTCTACATAATACATAATGTTATGAAGCTGCATCAAGGGAAGTTCAGACTGGACATTAGGTAAAGGTACCTCACTGAGAAGGTGGTCATTCACTGGAACAGGCTCCTGAGGGAAGTGGTCACAGCACCAAGCCTGTCAGAGTTCAAGAAGCACCTGGATGATGTTCTTAGTCATATGGTTTACTTTTAGGTAATCCTGCAAGCAACAAGGAGTTGGACTCAATGATCCTTAATGTATCCCTTCCAACGCAAGTCTATGGATCTATAGTATCTATCTATTTAATATGTAATAGTACACATTAAACTACAGCTCTCTATAGATAAAGAGGGTTGCTAAAATCCTCTAGTATAGGTTAATTTTAATTGGAAGTGTCTAGGTTTGGTTCTGTATAAAGCAATATTTTATAAAGAAATGCAGACCAGAAAAATATTTTTGTAAATAGAAACAACACTTCAATAGAAATAGTTTGTACATATGCATCAATTAAATAAAATAGGACCTCAGAATCAATTGGGTAAAAAACCAGCTATAGTGCATAAAGCATTTCATTGTCTCATTGGCTTGCAATTTTTGGTTTAAAATGTTTTTTCTCTGCTACTTTACAGAAGATCAGGTATAACTGCAGATTTTAGGATAAAGGTAATTGCCAATCAATCTGAAACTCAAAGGTTTCTTATACCTAATAGATAGTGATTATTTAATATGTGCCAGGTCTTGTCCTGTACATTACAATAATAGGACTGTTTAAAGTTGGCATACTATAGACAAAGCCATATTTTTTATACCATTGCAGAATCATTAGTCCATTATTTTCTGTTGTATTCACTACTTAAAATTAAGGAAACTTGAGTGATGCTCTGTATGGCTACTTCTACATTCATTCCACAATGACAAACAGAGAAAGAATAAGAAACACAACTGATTTGATAGAGGTAATAATCATAAATTATCCTAGTAACTAGTGGTTAGAGAAAAACAATCTGCAAGTTAGCACCCCTTAGAAAAAAAAAATCCCAGTTTTTGCTCATGTCTTCACAAATTTAACATCCTGATTTTAAAACTGAGTGTCTCAATTGTATTTATTTTCAGCAACTGCCATATCTACAGGCTATCAGCTGACTTTTTTTTCCTGAGGTCCTTAGAGTTCTGACATTTTATCCTGTATCTCAGTAAGGTCAACAGAGGATAACCAAGCTGAACACAGGGAATAACTGATGTCTTGATAGGGGTGTAGCTTCACAGTATTCCTATAATATTCAGGAGCTGTTCCACAGCATTGCTTAAATACCAAACATACATTGCTTCTTCTTACTCCCCTCCTGGAGATCAGCACCTTTTACTACTTTATATTTAATAAAAATAGCAAGTCATCCTGGACAAAAAGGAGGTGGGAAAACTACAATTGTATGTCACATTTTCCAGATAAGCCTTTAATATTAATGCTTGCACCTAGCTTGATCTGATACAAATTATCAGAGAGCTTTCTGGTTTTCAGCACTGAAATAATTTCCTAATTGTACAGTACAGAAAAAGTCTGCACACACACGTGCAGCTGAAGAAATGTACATCCAAAGCTGGATGCACACAGCTGCGGTGAACCTGTTTGCTTACTGTACCTCAACATTGGCTTGGGCCAATGAATTAAGCTAATACAAGGGAAATTATAAGTCTTTTTCAGATTAACTCCTAGACTACTTTTTCTGCTTTACAAGTTTGTGTGTGTATGTATATATATGCACGTATTCCTGCACAGATGTTCAACAAAATCCATCTACATAGTAATTTTTATCCAGAAAAGTTTTATCTAGAACTGCTCCAGTAGTTCTACAGCCACAAATTTTGCTTAGAAATATTAGGATAACTATCATGAAGGTAAACAGAAAACGTTAAAAACATATACTTCATGCTAGAAGTAATTCCTGTAGCCTAAAATTATTATTTACCTACCACTGAAACATAGTTGTATCTGGTACGAAGTGTAAAAGCTACTTAAGCCTAATGAGCAATAATAGCAATAATACAAAACAGTTTCATCAGTAGCATGAAAACATATAGTCATCTTCAGGGTTAGTTTGACAGAAGAACAAAATGCCCCTGAAGACAGAACACTATCAGGCCTATCTTTCACTACACTGGGACACGAATTCACTACTCTGAGAGAAAACATCTTATTTGAGATGTCTAAAAATTTTTTCAGGCCAAAGGTACTTGGGCAATGAGTCCCATCTGTCTCCACATAACAGGATGGGAGTATCTGCAGCTCTCCCCAGATTTCCTGGATCCAGCGCTGAGCCACTTAAACGAACAGTTCTCAAAACCCACACAGCCTCCTGACTCACAAACCAAATTCTCCTGCAGCCACCCTGTTTTCTCCCTGCAAAGTGAGAGGATCCACTGTACAGACAGAGACAAGAGCTGGCATCTCCATTTCTGCTAAGTAAGAACTAGAGGTCACTCAAACAACTGCGGCTGGGTGAAGGGACCTTCATCCAAAAACACGGTAGTTCACTGTGATTAGTTTTGCTCAGTTCACTGATACACTGTGGCACTGTGGTTGCTGCAGCAAGTTCTTCCAACTTCTCACCGCGGCAGTGTTCTTTCCATAGGCAGCTTTTCAGTCACCACTTCTCCATTACTCTCTTCCATATCTCTCACACTCACCACCGGCAAACAAAGTACAGATGCTAGGTGACAGGATAAATTGAATTAGTGGAGCTGCAACAACTGACTGATGGAAAGGTCAGGTAAAACACAGTGATTTATACACCATTGTAATTTATACAGTAAATTCTACAATATATGCAGTACTTTAAGCTCATCTGTTTTGCCTTGCATTGCCTCAAACTAGGAAAAATATTTTCAAAGATCAGCTGGTGGGGGCAAATATATTGAATTGCTGAAATTATAACCTTTTTTCTAAACTGTAAAATTAAGAAGAAATTTCTTCCCACCTTGGTACCCAATCTCCAAGGACCCAGGTCAAGCAGCAATGTCACCTGATACACACTCCAGCACTTACCCCTAGCAGCTACCTGTACTGCAGTGCACTTGTCTCATCCCAATAGAGACAAAGAAAGTGAACTTATGGAGCATGTGAAGATGGATAAAAAGGTTAACTGGAAGAAGACAAAAAACAAAATCATCACTTGCATCAGAGGATTAGTTGTGGCCACAGGAGTAGTTTGAAAGGGTTACTCTAGGTGACTCTGATCAGAAGACCATGACTTTCCTAATGAAAATAATTCCTTTCCTATATATACAATTTTCAGAGATAGTTTGGTACAGACCTCTCTCTTTAGCAACAATGCCAATAGTCTTTGCAATCTTGGATTAATCACTCCTCCATTTCTTACAGCGATATTACCACTGCTTGCCTCCCCAGCACTATGAGAAATTGCAAGCAACAGGCAGCCTTTATACTGTGTTCTAAAGATGAAACTATTTGAATAAACATTAAGCAGTAGTATCCTGTCAAAATTCGCTGGCAACATATAAAGAGGGTGGAAAGTAGAGAACTTGCACAGGAAATGGAAAATAATAGGAAAGACCTTCCCATGGTAGGAATTCATTGACCAAAGAAAAGAGGAAAGGGAGTCTGCGAACAGTAACACCAGTCTCTCTTCATCATCATGTTTGGTCCCTTTATTCCTGGGCAAGCCCAAAGAATACAGACCCCAGCTTGTTCCCATAGGATGGTCACAGTTGCCAGTCTCATGCCCTCTGTGACCTCTTATTTGCTCTTCTGTCAGCCAATTGTGCTGCCTAAATTCCAGAATCCCAAAAGAAAAGAAAAAAAAAAAAAAAAAAAAAAAAAGAAAAAAAACAGTCTGTGACCTCCAAAAGTTTACTATTTACTTTTCTGCAGTAATGTGCACAAGCTGCTGGTTTCTCTTTGGCTTTTCACTACATATATTCCAACATACTTCAAAGTGAGCACTCAAAACAAGACACTGAGAACTACTGCATTGTGAAGTATGCACCATGATCCAGGTCACTCACAATAAACTAATCTGAGGGCACTGTGACTTATTAACCAACTTTCACTCCTGGCATTGTTCACAGTTCTACAGCCACAGAACTGCTGGGAGCCTGTTGCAATCACCAGTAACCAGCCTGTCTGAGGATGTTACTCCAGGATACTGCTAGTAGGGAAAAGCTGGTTTACACATACCTCTTTGAAACAAGAGTAACAGGATGGCTTCAGATATAACCTCTTAAGGATCCAGAATTAAGCTTTGCAAACACCTCCCTGTGTAGTGATTTATACTTCAGATTTAGTGCCATGAGACACCTAATCAATATTCATTTAGAATTCATGGTCTAATTTGGGGTGTTTTCTTTCAATTATAGTATTTAAGTTAATCCAGTACATTTTTGCTCCAGATATGTGAAAGAACAATGATGACTGGAACAGTTTAAATTTCTCCTTCTACATGACATAGCAGGCAGAAGTACAGGATAGCCGTTGCCCAGGAAAGGTAAACATGTCTCAGGCGAAAAAAAAAAAAGGAGTCAAACTGTAAAAGCAAATAATGCTCGTTGTGAAAATCATGTGATGCCACTGTACTGGTTAAAAGTGAGACTTTGCTCCAAAATAGGAAAGAACTGCACTCCCAGAGGGAAGCAAGCATGGGGGTTTACTTCCTAGAATCATGACATTCCTGGAACAGTAATACAATGGCAATTCCAAAAGGGCAGGAACTCCACTGCCACACAGTGAAGTTACAATCAAAAACCATGAGAAAATCAGAAGCTATGCGATTATGCAGAACTACCCCAGAGAGTGAGCTGTAGAAGGCAGCAACATAGCTGATCTTGATAAAGATGTAAAGAAAATGACATGAAAACAACATTGTACCACACTTTTGCATGTGATGCTTGCCCTGACTTGTTACAGGTAGAAGTCACAGATGTCACAGAGGGAGTAGTTAAATAACAGAGAACAAGATAATGTATTACACATAACTATCAGGAATATGTTTTCCCTTTTGTTAGTCAGTAAAATCTGCTATGACAGAAATCCCACCAGCATAACTACACATTTAATTACAGAAGTAATTTCTTACAATGTAGTTCTCAAAAATCTGAAGTTCCAATTTCCTGAACTAAGTATCGGTGAGAAAGATACGTACAGGGAGGTAAACACTGCCTCTATTCAGAATTGTCTGCAGTGGAAAAAAAAATGCCTGTAAACACATCTTTCAAGGTATTTGTTTCAGATTTTAAGCACTGAGATCTACTAGCATTTGGTACTTTTGTTCTTGCAAAGGACTGCAACAAATTCAGGAATATGGCCACAACCTCCCATGAACCTTGCTGATGAACCTCCCTAATCTGCTGTTGTGCAAAGTCCACTAGGACATAGAATTTAATCCTTTTTAAACTGCATCCAAGTATGTGTGAAATTACAATAATGCTCATGACAGGTTCAAATTCCAGAATTACTCCTGGTTTTGAATGACAGCATAATATAAAAGTCCTGAACCAGAATTTTGCAGGGCTGAATATTTAGATCTTTCCACCTCCCATATGAGTGCCCTATTCCAGGAAGCTACAGGACTGTGCTCCTTTTTAGTTGCTTTATTTCTGTTTCCATGACTCTTGCTGCACAGTGTCACAGCACCAATTAGGCAGGAAAGAGGTCTGTTGCTACACAGGCTAGGAGGCAGTCTAATGGTGATCAGTACACCCTGGTGAAATCTAAGAGATGTGGATTCCTATTCTCACAGACTGAGGAGGGAAGAGAACGCTTTCTTAACTTCTTGGAGAATATTAAGGTTCCTCAGATTTGCTTTTAGCCACAAGCCATTTGGTAGGCAGAAAATATTCAAGAAGCATGCTGAGAATTTATCTAATGCCAACGTATGTACAGTCTGGCAAATGCAAATGACAAATGTTCCCATCAGTAAAAAACAAGTTATTCCATGCCCCAGAACAGATTGCCTGGGATTGCTTGACACTATGAACGGTCATTCTGCTTGGCTATTAGGGGTAATTATGGTAATTGGATAAAATTATCTTTTCTGTCTTTTTCTGCATTCTTTTCATTATTCCCAAACTGCCATCCCACAGAAAATAAGATACTGGTGTATATTATTGGCCCTATTAAACCATAAACACGAATAGCAAAATATTGTCACTTTTATTATTTAGAAATATTATTTACAATTAAAATCCTGTTCAGCTGAGCTGAAGTTAATGTCAAAATGGTTCAAGTCAATAGATAATAGCACAACTCTTATTAGCTGAAGGAAACCTACAGTTTACATTTTTCAGAAGCTGTAAACTGCCTTTTTTTTAATGCTGAGAAAGAATGCAAAGCATCTTGCTTGATTCAAACTAAGCTTTCTCCATTTATTCTGTGCACATGGTGCACACTGAGAATAGCAGTACTGGACATCCGTGACCTGTCTCTTCTAGATGGAATAAGACTGCTCATTGGCCTATATTTGGGAGTTTCTTATTGTAAATTCTTTCTCCTGCATTTCCAGATGTGATAAATGAGCAGAGTATTTGTTGATGTCCTGTATTGCTTGGCAGGGAATGGCCCATTCCCATTTTCCACAAAAGCGCACCACATAGAGTGGTCTCACTCAAACTCTACACACAGCCATAAAACTTTATCACTATAAATGCATATGCAGTTCCTATCTGTTCCTTTTTCATTTTTTCTCTACATTAAATCAGGTTTTGCAGGCTGGATGTCCAGGCTGGTTAGGGAAAATTAAAGAATCTTACCATCAAAATTGCAGAACAGTTTCTATCAGTTAAAGCAACAGAAGTAAGCACACATGGGGGAGAGGTTAAAACCCTGTCTCTGTATCAGCTCCAGATACCTAGCATTTCGTTTAAGCTCCTGAAATCACAAAAAGAGATTACTCGCCAGTGAGACTACTAGCATATTTTTTAAAAAAACTCAAGCCATATTTCTAGCTGACATTCTTAATGCAGTCCAGATCTTCTAACAAAAGCCGTAATTTCAAAACTAAATAAGACCAGATATTAAAAAATTAGGATAAGGTGTTCAGAATCTTGCCAGGTATCATGAAAGACTTGCTCAAACTGTGAAAAATCCTGACACAGAAACTTCCTATCTCCTGTGTGATGCTGCGTACACCATAATGGGCTTGATTTCTCAGTACTATCCAATTTTCTAGAACATACTTCATACTATCTACATAGCATTACACTACTAATCTCTTTGATTTTTGTCAGTTTAACAAATTCACTTTGATAGCTCTGTAGTGCAGCTTGTAAGAAGTAAGAAGGAAAAGATAATAGGGCTTTCTTTTCAGAGTATATATCGGCTTCAATAACTATTATCGTGGCTCAAAAGCAGGATTTAGTTGAATTCTGTAAAAATACTTTGGGTACTCTCTAACAAATTTTTCAGATACTGAAAAAAAAGACATGAAACTCAGTTAATGAATATGGTTTGCTTAAGTAACATCATTGCATCTGCAATTCAAATAGTATTGTTTCTACCTGATTAATGGCCTAGGAGTATATATTGGCTTCTTGGAGAACTCTATGACTCCATACTAAATGGGACAACGTCTGTATTCTACAACTAGTCATACACACATCATTCCTGAAAAATGATGCCTTCTCAGAACAGAAATTGAAAAAGAATTTCCAGAATATAGCTACCATGCTGTCTGGATGACTGTGATTTTGTATCCCATCCCAAATGGGATTAACAGTCCCCCTATAAAACCATTTTACCTCACAAGTAGATATAAAGTCAATAAATTGACTTCCTTTCCTTTGGCTGACTGACCATTCTGGAGTAAAAAAAAAAAGAATACCAAGGTACTTTTTCAGTAGACAATTCATTAAATATCTTTCTAGCATTTTTTTTTGAGAAAAGGATTTATATTCCTTCTATTATTTGTTTCCCAAAAGTACATTGTGACTTCAAATTTTGCATTCAGGTATTTAACCATATCATATTTCTAAGATTTATTTAGAGTTTCATGGTTTTAATGACAGGAGGGCTTTTTAAGTAGTACTTTAAATTAAGTACAAATTTTATTTTTCAGATGTAGCCCAGGGATTCACGGGAGAAGATTTATTTTTTTTTTTTAAATAATGCTAACACCTCACTATAAATGAGCATCAAAGAAAATAACCAGTCAGCAACTGAGGATGATCCATTCAGAGCACACAGGGACAAGGCATTTTCCTCAATATAACACAAATAAAATACTATTATTGGTTATGATAAAAAACATATTAAGGTGTTCATTTTAAATTCAATCAGACCTCAGTAGTGAAGTAAGAAACCCACTCCTGTTTTTGTTTTTAACATTACTAGATATCAAAGTACACAATTTATACTCATATTCTGGAGTACTTATTTTCTGATTGTTTGTTGGCATTCTAGCTTCAGCATCTTTTACTTGTGCTGGCATTTAATTTTAGAGTTTTTCTCTGTGGTTGGAAGAGTTTCCATTATTTTTTAAACACTAATTTGTTTTGTCTCATTCATTATAGTATTTTAAAGATTTTTTTACAAACTTTTTGAAAATAGAAATATCTAAATGTAAACAGAGGAAAAGGGTTTCCTAAGTAAGGTCATTCACTTTATGTTACTTTTTAGCAACTTCTGATCCTTTATTTCTTAGATATGCCACTTCCTCCTTTATCATCGTTATTTGTCTTAGTTTTGCTATAACCTTAGTTCTCATTTTACAGCAGTCAAAAATCACAGTGGATTATATTCATTTGAAGAAGTTACTGGATTTATGAGAGAAATTATGTGCATCAACAGCTGGATTTTGCCTTCATGGATTTCTCCACATGACCCGCTCTGCCTTCATTATCCCAATGAGGTGACAGCCCTGCAACTACATTCAGACTTCTAACTTCTGTTTGTTCCCCACGCTGCATTAATCAGTGTAGAGGCATTTCAGAGAAGTGCCCAAGCATACTGATTCATCAGAACAAGCAAGACAGCTTTTACCATAAGGCTCCTCTGTAGGCACTTTCTTCTTCACATGTCTAATCTTGAGATTCCACTGCAGCTCTGTTTTGTTGATTGCTATGCCCCGTCAATTCCCACCACCTGGGCCTTTGGCTTGCTTACCCTCTCCCTAACTCACTTGGTTGATTTTTGAGGAATCAATCCCTCCTCCATTGTTTCTAATTTAAATTTCTACCTACCAAATTCCCCAGCTTGTTGGCAAAGATGGTTTTGCCCCATTCAGTCAGCTGGATCCCATCTCTTAGAAGCAGATGTGGACCCTCATAAAGGGTCCCGTGGTCATAGAAGCTGAAGTCCTTTTGCTGACACCAGCTGTGCAACTAGTTGTTAACCCACAGGATCCATCAAGTCCTCCTCAGACCCTTCCCCTCAGTGTCAGAATCAAGAAGAATACCACCTCCATCCCTATGCACTTGATTACTGCCCCAGTGCCCTTCAGTCACATCTGATACTTCCCAGGTCACCCCTGGCAGTATCTTTGGCATCTGCATGGAGGAGCAGCACAGCATAGTAGGTGGAGTGTGAGGCAAACCTTGGTAGCTTCTCTACAATGTCCCAGATTTGAGGATCCAGCAAGCAGCAAACCTCCAGCTATGATCACTTGCCACTTCCTTCTGGTAGTCCCAAGTGGCTCAGGGCCAGCTAGTGGAGATAACTCCATTTTATGGCACTCCCGGCTTCTCATCAGCCATGAGGGCAGTGAAGCTATACTGTAACTGTAAGTCATGAGGTGGTGCTGGAGCCTTCCCCTCAGTGTGAGGCATCACCAGCTTCTAGCCTTTGCCAAGATGGGAGTTTCCACCTTTCAAATTCATAGGCACAGGCTCTTCCCATCTCTTTGGGATATCTACAGTTGAAGGTTGAGGTCCATGAAGATACAGGGTCACCCAGTGCCGGCTGATCACTTTCTCTTCCTTTCAGATTCTGCAGCTCGCTAATCTCCTCCCATAGCTCTCCCACTTGGAGGCACAGTTCCTCAATAACATCCCAGCTCTTGGCAGGCTAGAAAACTAAATGCCCCAGCACCAGACACTCCATGCTGCCTCAGTCTTGAGAATCTGCATCCTCCTTTTGAAGTTCTGTCTGGGTCCAAGAGTCCAATAGTGAAGGGATAGTGACTCCAAAACTTGAATTTGGGTAAAACAAGCCTTGGTTCATTGCTCTTGTTTCCTTTTTAAAATGCCAGATAAAGAAACATGGGAACATTAAGAAGACATTTGCCAAAATCAATATAATAGATCACACTAAATATCTAAAATCTTAAACAGGAAAAGATGAATTTCACTGTGTTCTTGCTTTTCTTAAAAAATAATGAAAGCAAAACTAAAAAAGAAATTACTTTTCCCTCCCTAGTTATTTTTTTCCTTTTACCACCTGATTATTAGTGGATGAATTCAAATTAAATGTGGTAAATTCACTGTGGACAGATTCAATGAGCTGGTGATGAGATTTCTACAAAGAACTTCATTGCTCATGTATAAACAGGAATCCAAGCACCTATCACTAGGCATATCTGCTCTTTAACTGTCAATAAAGTACAGAGTAATGTTCTTACATCAACAAATATAATATATCAATATGCATAAATATATATTAAGAAGTAGATGAAAGTTGTTGTGCTTCACCTGTGTAAATAGAGAGAATGACTGCTATGAAGCAGTAGACCTTGTCTGTAAATGCCAGGTCCAATTTTTTTCTGTTACATGTGAAGCCACAAGTGAAAATTTACAAACCTTTTTTCCTAAATAATTAATTTGTATGTGGATTGAAGAAGAAATTTTTGGCTTTGAAACTCAGAAATGCCCAAATCACTTTGCACAATTGCATATAAAATATGGGTAATGCTGTTACTGTGCTGTCAAATGTGACAGCCATTCTGTACTCAGCAATATTTCAAACACCATCCAAATGTAACCATACAAATGTCACCTCTGCTTATGGAACTTTATAAATGAAGCAATATTAATCAATTAAGGGACAGTGGAGTGCACACAGAAGCAGCCAAGTCTACCTGAGGATTACAATAGAGAGTTCTGGGTGGGCAATCAAGTTTAAACTGCAGAACTGCCAAGGCACACGGATTCTCTGTACGATAAAACGGATTTCCCACACAGAGCGAAACTGAGAAACATTTGCCTATAGCCAGACAAGAGAAAAATTTGCTATTACATGATTTATCTATTTTATGCTATTACACCATTTACCAAATCATTTTGACTTTTGCTCAGAGAAATATATTATTAGGTAAGTGGGTATTCATCTGCATATTTTCACTCCAAATTTCTGAAGATAGCATTTTCAAATGAATTACCATGACATAGAATGATACTCCTCTCCTAGAGTACTTGGTAAGGGAAAGTCCTGTCTGAATCTTTCAAGCAGAAATTAAGACCCCTAAACACATTAGCAGATGTAAATCTGAAGGGTCACTAACTGCCATTTTAATTACCTATTTATCTTGGACTCAATAGACCAGAGGAATAAACATGTATCTTGCCCCTTTACATTGTACATGCTTGTTATGTTTAATGAAAGGGGTTTTTTTCCAAATTACCTCCTTGTTTGGTCTATCAGACCTCCTACTCCTTCAATTTTAGGGGTTTCCTTTCACAGAGAGGAAGCAGCTGTACAGTACTACATATTCTTCGGAGGTGATGCTTTGCAGAGAGGAAAGTGCACACCAAATTACTTTTCATCCATTACAGGTTTACAAATTGTGCAGTGCTCTAATGGTGACAACCTTTTGTTATAAACAAAACAAATAGCAAGTATTTTGTTATAACTGACCCTCTAAACTAACCTCAACTTTTTGTTATAAACTAACCCCAAAGAAACATGATAATAGATAAAATTCATAAATGTTGTTACCACATATGAAGATGTGAGAATCATTTTCTAGGAGCATAAATTTGTCCTCAGAAAAAATGGCTGCAGCTCTGTGATGCCTCTTCATACTACACAAAGGCCTACACAAGCAGAGGCAATACAAAGCTACATGGAGTAGGCCACAGAATCAGACCACTGAAAGAAGACGGCTTCTCGATTAGGGCTTGCTTTTGGCATTGATAAAGCAGACAGTCCCTCAGAGCGACAGATTTTAAAGGTGAACAAAACAACCATAGACCCATATCTAGTTTTCAATAGTACAGGCTGATACAGAGGAACTAGTAGGTTTGTGCTGGTGAATGGTTGTTAGCGTTACCCAGAGACACAGATCCTGCCATAAAGTCTTGCCAGTCAAACAGTCAGTAAAACCAGATGCAGTTACAGTGCTATCTTTTCCTCTACTGGCATCCTCATCTTTGGGTTGGCACAAATAAGTTCCTTTCTGCTTGGCAGAACAGTATTAACCAGAGGCTGCTTAAGAAGTATAAAAGTACAGTGCTGGTTGTAGTGGGAGTTAATAGGGGAAGTGGGGAATACAAGAGCTTATCAATAGTTCCCTACCATAAAGTAGAAGTCACCTTGCAGTGCAATGCAGGGGAAGGCAGAAAAAGCAGATCTTGCAAATTAGTCATAGGATTTTAGGCCTTGCAGGAAAAGCTTATGTTAAAAAAGAAACAGCTTCCCATGATTTCAGAGCTAGGAATACTGTCTAAGCTCTGTAGGAGACCTCTAGGTCTGAACCTTCTACAGAACACTGTTTACCATCTCTGACTGGCTTGAAAGCTTCTGCCTTTGACTAGAGACATCAACTTTTTTCCTAATCGCTAGCATCCCAGTGGTTGCAGTCCTTCTGCCTGACATTTGAGCAGAGCACTTGCGCAGTAGGCGGTAGCAGAGAGTGACTAATATTTTTGAACAGTCCAGAAATAAGAGAAGCCTCAGCACATGAAAGGGATGAGGAGAGAGCTGAGGGAGGATTGCTGGTATGTTGACTAGAAATCATGTCCTCAGAGAGCAGGAAAGAAAGATCACTAGAATAAAATCAATCAGTTTAGCTATTTGAACAACTAATGGTTACTAACTAATGGTAATGATTCTCTTTAAGGAAGTACTTTTGTTGTCTTACTGAAGAATATACAGAAAATTGAGGGAGGCATGTGAGGAAATCAGAGCAACTTAATATAATTTCTGAAATGTTTTGAATGTTGGAGATGCTCAAACCTCAACTACACCACTAAGCCACAGAAAAATATTTTTAGGGGTTAGTCAGTGAATATAGTCTACCTAGACTTCGGTAAGGCTTTTCACACTATCCGTTATAAGATCCTCATAGACAAGCTGATGAAGCTGGCACAAAGTCTTGCTGGAGGCCAGTAACTAGCAGTGTACCCAATGGGTCAGTACGAGGTCTGGTCCTGTTTAACATCATCATTAATGATCTGAATGATGGGGCAGATGACACAAAACTAGGAGAAATGGCTGATATGCCAGAGGGTTGTGCTGCCAGCCAGAAGGACCTGGACAGACTGGAGAAGTGAGCTGATAGGAACCCCACGCAGTTCAACAAGGGTAAATGTGAAGTCCCGTACCTGGGGATGAACAATCCCAGGCACTAGTAGGTGGTGGTGGCCACCCAGCTGGAAAGAAGTTTTGCAAAAAATGTCCTGGAGTTCCCGGTGGATACCAAGATGCACATTTTTTCTTCATAGGAGAGTTGCCCCAGCCCTCTGATCATCTTTGTGGCCCTCCTATGGACTCGTCCAACACATCTATGTCCTCATGTTGGGGGCCCCAAAACTGGATGCAATACTCCAGGTGGGGTCACCAGAGAAGAGTAGAGGAGCAGAATCATTACCTCCCTGAACCTGTTGGCCATTCTTCTTTTGATGCTGTCCAGGATGCAGTTGGCTTTCTGGGCTGGGAGCGCATATTGCCAGCTCATGTTGAGCTTCGCATGCATCAACACACAAGTCCCTCTCCTTAGAGGTGGTCTCAATCCATTCTTGACTCAGCTTGTATTTGTGGTTGGGATTGCCCTGACCCACGTGGAGGCCCTTGCACTTGGCCTTGTTGACCTTCTTGAGATTGGCATGGGCCCACCTCTCAAGCCTGTCCAGGTCCCTCTGGATGCATCCCTTCCCTCCAGTGTGTCGACTACAGCAGACACCTTGTTGTTGGCAAACTTGCTGAGGGTACACTCAGTCCCACTGTCCATGTCGACAACAAAGATGTCAGACACCACCAGCCTCAGTACTGACCCCTGAGGAACGTCACGCATCACAGATCACCACTTTAACATCAAGCCATAGACATAACTCTGAGTGTGGTTATCCAGCCAATTCCTTATTCATGGAGTGGTGCATCTTTCCTGTCCATGTCTCTACAATTTAGAGACAAGGATTTTGTGTAGGACAATGTCAAAACTCCTTTTAATTGGTTCCTATTTCAGACAAGCAATACTTTACTTTGAAAGCTCTCTTATTGGGGGAATTATTTGGTAATTGCCCCAAAGAAATACTGCCAAAAGATTTCAAGGAGTCATTTTCTCCACAACCACTTTGCTTCAAAGCATTCTATTTGGTCCCTTAAAAAAATCTATACAAATCTATACAAAATCTATACAAATACACTGAAAGTTTCTTTAGATACAATAGGTACAAGAGGAGATATACTTGGCTGTTAGACCTGCAGTGTTAAAAAAGCAGTACGGAACTTGCAGAGATATCTCAGTCTTGTATTAACATCATTGTCACTGAATGCAAATACCAAATAGTGACTCACTGACTGTTAGCAGTATGTAAACATACTCTACCTATTAATTGCGTAGTTAAAGTCCTGGAAAGTCAGCTAAGGGTAAACATTTTAAATTTTGTTGGATTCCTTGATATAAAAGTGATGCTGGTGACTATCAACCTACTCAGAATTCTGGATTCCAGAGACAGTAAAATGCCTGTTGTCCGTCTAAAATTTAAATCAGTAATACTTGCAGCTAACAGAAATTAAAAGCAAACAAGCCAACTCCAAGCCCACAGAATTATTACTGATCTGCAAAACAAAAAACATTTTCAAAAAATAAAACCTATTATTTAATTTCCAGCTATTGGCTTAGAACATATGAACTGAGTATCTTCTTAGCATGCTAGGTTTAAATTACATCAAGAGGATTCTGCTTTTTGACACTTCACTGGTAAATGGATTCTAAAGCAGCTCATATACACTTTTGAATAAATTCCAGCAAAGAATTTAAAGAAAATTAAGACTAAAGTTTGAATAATCAAAACAAACTAAATCCGTTTTATAAACTATATCTACAAAAATTACCTTTAGGGTTTATTTACTTTTTTATTATTTTGATGTACTTCAACAAAAAGTTTCAAAACAACATGCTACAAGTAAAGAAGATTTAGGTTCAAATGAAACTGAGGAAACAGGGCTAGGGGAGGCATACTTCCATTCACATGCAAGTATGGGCAGCTGTAAAGACAACCTGATCTTTGATATCTGTTATAATTTGTTTTCTACCAGCAGGTTCCCAATGTTTATCAAGATTGTTTGGATTTTGGGGTGGAGTTTTTTTGAGGCATCTCAATATTCTCATTATTCACAACAGATTTTAAAACTGCAGTAGTAAAATTTGTGCTAAAAACCAGTCAGGCTATCATGCTCATAGAGAAGAACAGACTATAGTGCTGCAAGCAGTGGGTCATATACAACACAGAGAGAGAAAAAAGACCCAGGTGTGAAACAAACTCCATCAGGTTTACAGCATCAGGTCAGCATCACTGACAGACATTGATACTTCGGTATAAAAAAAAGCTTTGGTCTTGCTCAATGCTTGCGTGCCATTCCCATTTCACTGCATGTGATAAGCAGTCAGATGGGGTACACCCAATCCCACCACACACTCCATGAATCACTTAGAGCAAATGCCCCCTCTGAGTCACTGCTTTAACGAGCTCTGACAGACTGACCACAGGCATTATGGATCACAGCGTGATCACTGAATCCAAAGGAGGTATCTGAGAGATACACCAAAGACTTTGGCTGCAGGGAGGTTTCAGCGCATGGCTTTTTTGGCCTGCTGACAGGGGAGAGCCCCACTCACCCTTCAGGAATCAGGAACTTCCCCCAGTGACTGGTGAAGGAAACTTGTTCGGGCAGCTCCCTGTCTTCCAACAAAATATAAATCCTCCCGAGGTACAGGAACAGGAGACAGATTTTATCACCGGGATTACCTCAGCTTATTTCCCCATGAAACTCACCATCCAGGCTCTCACTGCATTTGCACAAGTGACATTTCACAAAACACAGTATCTGGCAAGCTGTGTCAGCCCATCTCCTCACACAATTTTTTCATAGGACAAGAGACAGTACACATTTCATCTACTTGCCTGCAATTTAGTATATATTTTGTAGTATTTTGCCTTAAATACTTAAAAGAGGGCAGCTGAGTGCTAGAAGGGAAAACTGCCTCCTCCTTCCTCATGGCAGTTGTCTGTTGTGCAGGCTGCAGGCCTGAAGAGAGACAGGGTGTCCCTGTGAGCACCTGAGCATGCACAGGTGAAGGAAGGTTCCAGAAGTGTAGGGCCAGGGGAAGGTGTGACTGAGATGAGCTGAAAACCTGGGAGGGAAGGGTGAGGAGAAGATATGCCTCCCTAGATGGAAGAGCCCACAAGGTGCACAGAGTGGCTGAGACCATAGGGCTCTGCTGAGGGGAAAATGTGTCCCAAGTTAAAAGGCTGTGCTGTGATGATACTGTGGGTGGAGGCTTGTGTTTACAATATTTGACCATTTTTTTTTTCCACTATTGCTTTGTTTGTTTGATGTGTTGGGTTTTTTTGGTTGTTTATGGTTTCATTTGGTTTTGGGTTTTTTAATTTATTTTATCATCAACATTCAGAACCTTAGCATTTAAAATGGTAATTGTTCCAGTCTGTTCTTCATGAAAAATGACTTTTAATGGGAAGGCCACTGGTAAGGCCTCAACATAGTCTGATTCTGCTTACCAAAGGGCAATGCTGAAGGCTCAGATACAGCTGGTTTTGGTTAAATTCCTGAGTCCAATAGTTTAAAGCACTCCAGTTACTAAATACACCACCCTATGAGTCACAGTTGCTGGAGGATAGGGAATGTTACAGCAGATGTTTGCAATGACATTAAATTCGTAAGTTGGTGTTTTTTTCCTCCCTAAAAGAAGCCTATGAACAGTTTAAAATTCATAGAGAACTTAGGTCATGGGGTTTAGATTATTTTCTAGAGAAATACTAAAAAAGTAAGTGTCACACTGTATCTTGAGAAATAATTTTGTTGTTTATCACTCTTTGTATGTTTGCAGTAGTTCTGAGTTGCGAGGCATAACTTTTGGCTAACAGTTTCAATTTGCATGGCAGCTGGATGTACTGTTTTAACACAGCTAAAGCCATCATCTAATCTCTTTCAGGATAGCCTGCTGTAAAGGCATTTCTTTATGAACTTATAGGTTAAAATGGTTGAGCTCACCAGATGGTTTCCTTAATCAGGCATCTCCTTCATGCCTGCATGAACCTACATTGGTATTGTAACTTTGAAAGTAATTTTTAAGACTTGAGTCTGTCTGAATATGCTGTAGCAACCAGCACAGCACATTCATGATGGATTTTCTTGGCTTGGAAGTAAGCCTGCAATAAATGATCAGTATTTAGTATAACATTCAATAATATCAGGAGTACAAATGGAAGAGTTAACTAGTCATTGGAGAGAGAGACTCTTTATCACTGTATTTCACTCCACACAAACCACGAGCAAGTTACTACAGCCATAATTACAGGGCTGGGTTGGTTTGTTGGTTTTTTGTTTGTTTTATTCCACTGATGGATGCTTCTGCATCTGCTTCTGTATGTTTTCACTTAATTAGAATCAATGTTATTGCATAGTAGGCTTTCAGTGGTTCAAGCCCATCTGGAGCTGTTCTCAGCTTTGACCAACTTAATGTCACATGTCATAATGTCACAGATAATCACCAAAAGTCTTGGTTTGTCATTAGAAATGATAGAGTCATATCTCAGTAACTTCTTACTATTTTTGAATGCTTCTACATGTTTTTGCAATGCTTCTGCTTATTTTTTGCACTGATATCCATAGAACTTCAGTGTTAGAGAGTTAAACTTCAGCATTATTTTTTTTTTAATTTAAAGTAGAAACCTGGTAAAAATTGAACAATCAAAAAAATGTCCAAGCCCAATGTTTGGATTTTTACTCCAGGACACTATGAGTTGAGTTTATCTGATCTAGCCTCAGGTGGACGCTATATAGCTCCAAATTTCTGAAAGCTGCTCAGAAGTTTCTTTTTTAGATGATCCCAAAGTAAGAATATCAACAAAGCATGGTGCTGCATGGAATTTTGGAAACCAGTTTCTGTGGAGTACTGGGGGGAAAAAATCACAAGTAAAATGGGAATTTTTATTTGGAGGCATCTTTCTCGGACTCATAATTTCATGAGCATCTTCCATGCCTTTAGTGACAGTAAGTTGCTGGCATATTTGATATTTGATCCTGGCAAAAAGCAACAAGAAATTGATTTGTTAAGATCACAAGTCACAGACACTTTGCACATAGAGCCTTTATAATTTCCACAAATTCTTATGGTGGTGTTCTACTTTTGTATTACTACATTGGATACAGTGGGTACAGTACCATTATGTATGGGTTATCAGACAAATGTTCCCTGGCCCAATCAGCTATTCAATTCAGTAGCAATCTGCAACCACCAGTTTCAAGATATGCCACTGGTTGATATGTGGATCATCATTATTGTCAAATCCCGAAGGACTTATGTTGATGATCGTTGTTGTCAGCCAAGTCTGCAGAAGACAGCTGGGGAAAATATATGTGTTTTTCAATCCCTCTTCTTTAATAATGTTAACATTTTACACGCTGATTCCTAACAGTATGTACTTTAGTAATTATGAGAGTTTGTCATCCTTCCTTCCTTGCCAGTAGCCATGAGTGAACATTTCCTTTGTCAGAACCAATAACCTGACTGCTTTAAATCCAGGTGCTTCAAAATGGGCTGAATGCTTGGAAAGGCAACATGAGAACCGATGGGTTGCATCTTCACTGATAATAAGTAATCAAAAACCCAGAATGAATTTCCATTTGTATGTTCTCATATTTGTATCCATTAAAGAACATTGCTGTAAATATTTCAAAGCCTCAAACACTCAAGGATATTCTGATGTGGTGAATCACATTTATGTCATTTTTGATATACCTGTTGAGTTTGACACTTGCTGACAAGACTTTTAATCATGGTCATTTAACTACTGTCTACTGGTCTCTCAGCAAATATTTGATTCAGCAAATAGACAGTATTAAAGTGCTAAATCTTGAACATCATACACGATGTGATTTTTCAGTTATTTCTAAAAAAAAGATCTTGAGAATTATAGCCTCAGTGATGCAACTCAGTGTAGCAGTACAGATAGCAGTGTCCTAAGCATTGTGCTGCTTTTATCTGTGAAATTGGAAAGAACTTTCATGCAGGGACAGGCTGCATAAGCAATAAATGTGCGTTCAGCATTCCAGTGGTTTCCCTATCTGAAACAATAGTGTTAACGAAAACAATTGTATATGAATAATGATATCGTCAAATTCTTTGTCAAAAGAATGGACAAAATTGTTTATCTTGTTTGCTCCAAGATAAAGGTCTTCCCAAGTAAGAATGTCATGATACAGATAGCCTTAAACTGAGTTCCTTGACGTATTCTAAACTGCCAGATTAAATTGTAGAAAACAGCAGGAAGCCTCCATCTCCTACCAGCAGCACTTTTCCTATTGCTTGTTCTCAGTGCTCACACACCAAATAGGATGTGAGGAGAGATATCATAAAAAAACTGCATTCAGGTTTAGCCACCGTAAAAGCTACTGAAAACCACCATTTCCTCTCTCACCAGTATTCGTCATCATTGCAAACAGAGCAAAATAGCAGAATATATGACTAGTAATGGCAAAACCAGCAGAAGTGTTTCCATGTTTACTAGTTTACTTCAGCTGAGTAACATTTTAATATAAGAGTCTGTAGCTTGCCAACTTTGCGAAGTTTTCCTTTCTGCAGAAATATACCTCCATTTGTCAGTGTAGTCTCATATAGCAGCTATTGGCTACAAACTATACTTTTGGTTGTCTCTTATTGGATAAAAGACTACTAAACATCTTTACAAACAATGTTGCAGCATTTTTATTGCTTGACTGGAAGAAACATGGTATATCTGAACATGAAGTTTTCACTGTAAGGGAAATGGGAGCCAATGAAAAATGCCACAGAGCACCTTCTCAGCAGTCTGTTGCAAGTATATCATACATATCCTTTGTTATCTATGCTGTCTTCCTATACAATTCCAAGTTCAGTCCCAGTACTTATCTTCAGCAGATTCTCTTTTCTGAATTCATTATTCTTAGAAGTCTGTTTAAAGCTCCAGAAAAATGCTGTAGTCATTGGCAATGGTCTTCTAGCAAATTGGTCTTTTCAGTAAGCTAACCTATCAGAGGAACAAGCTTACCTGAGAGTCACAGAAAACTGCCCTAATGCTTACTGATTGTCATGCATCATGAGCAAGGCATTGACCTCAACATTTTTATTACATTTAATGGTATTTATAAAACACCAACTCTTTAAACAAGAGGCCCATTGCATACATCTTTCTCACCTTAGTGAAACAATAAGAGATTGAACCAATAACTGGCAGACATGTAGCCTTGTTTCTCAATAAGTTATTGAAAGAAACTCAAGCAAGATCGTATCTGTGATACAGCAGAAAACAGATATAACAGTGGTAATTAGTACAAATCTAACATGCTGTTTGAAACTGAATTTGACTCACTTCTCAAAATAAAGCTCTGTGGCAAGCCCACTTTCCTAGAAGAAAACTAGAAGGCAATAACGACACTCTGAAAATCTAGCTCTCTTGTACTTGTATTTGTGGTTCTTGCAGGAGTAGAAAGGATAAGAGAATGTCCTCCCATTCTTTTCTGACTTGGTAGGAAATATCTGACCTTACAATGTCTGCTTCTGATCGAAAATCCAGAGGCTTCCAAACCCTAGAGTAACCAGAAGCACACACTTCCTCAGCAAGGGTAAAGAATACATGACATTTCCTTGAATCTGCACATTTGCATGGGCAACACTCCACCACAATGTGAGGGCTTGTAGTAATTACTGGGGGTATATGTAAAGGTTCTAGCTTTTCAGGTAAGATCAATGAAACACAAATTGAGTTCTTTCTGGAAATGTGTGGAAGATAGATAAAGATGATAAAAGAAAAGCTGAAGTTCCATAAATTACATTGTTTGTGGGGTTTTGTTGTTGTTGTTCAGGTTTTTATTTGTTTTTTTTTTTAATTGTCTTTACATTCTGGTACTTCTCAGATATGAACTTTCCATTGCTTTTGAGACTTGGGGAATGTTACCTTTAAAGTACATGAGAGTTTAGCAACTGCCAGCATTCATGGGTGTATTAGTTTTGTTTTACTAAAAATATGTAAACATAGCAGCAGTTCAACTTGCCAGATATCCCACAGGCAATTTCAAGTTCTCTTATACCTCAACAAGCATGTACTCTGCTGACACTCTTTTGAGAAACTAAAATAAGTACACTATATGCACCTCGGTAGTCACAGGCCTTGGAACAACTGTGATGTTAACTCAAATGGAATTACTGACACACACCAGAATTACATCAGAGAAACAAAACCTGGCCTTGCATTTTTTTCATGTGCTTTGGGCCACATTGAGCACTTTGGTCAAATTTTTCAGTTCTGTGTAGAGTTGTTAGCAAAATTGACAGCAGCACAGTTCTCAACAGAAAAGGTCAAAAGAACAGTGTGTATATGTATATCCATACAATATGTATATACATTTATGTACACAGTAAGTAGTAACAGGTGGAAAATATATTGAGTCTTATTACAATAGTTAAGTCATCTCACTTATTTGGATAACATCTTAGATCGATTTAGCAATGTCCGGTCTGACTTCTTAGGGAAATATCAGCATATTGCACCTCAGATAGAAAATACATTTGTCGAATATCTTTTTTATATTGCATTGTAGATGAGTAACATTCTAAATGTTTCTGCTGGTTCTTAAACTGACCAATGAGAAACTAGAGATTTCAAGTCAATAATTAAAAAATGGAACCTGTACCTGAAAGTAAATAATGTCTAAGAAGAAAAAGTGGAGAACAATTCATGAGAGTACCTACTAATAATTTAGAATTTATTTTAACAAAGAGCACAAGGGAGTAGATATACTCACAAGTATAAGGACTAAAATTAAGTATGGATCGTACCTAAGCTTTATGGAATAGTTCTTTATATTTGTCCTGTGTATTTGCATATGACCCACCCACCATCTGACTCAAGGGGAGAAACTCCAAGCTTGAGAAACTAAAGATGTAACTACATATCTGTTGCAACATTTCGGTCCTATATTATGCTCAGTTTAAAAAATGAGATGTGAAACTGCCAAATAAAGGCAATTTAATATTTAGTTCTCAGTTTCCAACTCATTCTTCATACAATATTGTGTTTAATCTTCCATAGGAACATCAGAGTATTAAGAGTGCATCTGTACTTAATTGTACAGAACTTTCAAATAATGATATTTTTTTTCCCCATGAGAAAAACTGTTCTTGCTGTAACCGTGTGACTGATAATAGCATATAGATTCAATTATATTTAATCATGCACAGAAGCAATGGGCTTTCAGGTTTGAATCTGTAGTATGTGTTAGGATGAAAAACAAAGACAAAAATATCAAACCTTTGTGAGAAAACATAGCGCTGATGCCTATATTCTGCATGAAAATAAACACAAAATGGCTGCCAGTCTCTTCATTCAGTGAAGTCTTAATACATTAAATGATCAGCTGGCAGAAAGAGACATGACAGAAACACAGCTGTCTGGACTGAGAGGCCAAGGAGCTCTAAATAATACAGTTGCAAGTTGCAGCTGCAGTTTCATCATGTGTTTATACTAGTCAAAAGTAGAGCTATGCGAAAGTGGTGCAAGCTGTTTTTTCTTGCTGCAAAAGAAAGTATGAGTTCTATGAATGCATTCTTCTTATGCTTCTCCATACATAGTGCTCTCTGGTAACGGGAAAAATGCCATACTATCCTTTGTTCTTGAACCTGTTTGCATGGAAACTACCTTCATTAATTCCTTCATGCTTTTTAAACCCTTAACTTTTTTCATTCTTCCAACTACTTCATTTCTTTAGAACTGGAACAAGTTGTAAGTCAGGTTTTTCCAATCTGTTCTGTCATGATTCAGAAGGCTAAGAGCTTTGGCAAAATCAATATCTGTCTTCTTGGTTTTTTAAATCCACCTCAACCAAAATGCATAAAAAAGAAAAAGGACCAGTATCTATCAAATAAAGGGTAAATAAGTGTATATCCTTGGACCATATTATCTTAGCAGATATGTTATATTAGCATCAATTGGAGACTATCTGTTCTAAAATACACACATATTAAAAGACAAGTTAAACAAATGATTGTCAATGGCTTCCTGTTCCTGGCTCTTAATATTTGTGTAAATACAAGTTTTATTTTACTTCCTTGCTAGTAGAGGTCAAAGCTTGTACTTAATGGATTCCTTGTTCACACAATATATTTGCTTTTCATTCTGTATCTGGTAATAAAATCTGTTTGATTATTAAATTAATAGAGCTGTGATGTAACAAGAGGTAAATAACTTTATTTTTAATAAGTCCGGTTTGAACATTAATTACAAACTACTGATTTAGCTGAGCTGCATGGCAACTATGAGTATAGCAATTAGAAGAACTTAGTCTGTTTCCCATTCATGTAACTTAACAAACCAAGTTCTAAGGAAGCTAGAAGCATTTGGACCACAGCTGCTTTCATATATAATGCTTTCCACTTCTTTGCTGTATTGTATAGTATCAAAATACATGCTGCCAGGAGAACTACTGAAGTATAATTCAGGGTAAATCCTGAATTTCCCGTAGAAAAGGGATAATGATTAATCATTAAAGCCTGNACCTAAATCCCCTAAATTTTTGCTCATAGGATGAATGTTCTTCATGCTAATACAATATGCATTGTTTAATTAAAAAAAAAAAAGAAAAAAAAAAGACACAAATAAAAATAGTATCAACATTTACTATTTGGGAAAAAAATAAGTACACCAAGTTTGCATTGAGCTCAACATAAAGTCTAATCTGTCTCTAGGCTTTGATATGAGTTTGTCATGAATGGCCAAGAAAGATGAAAATGTGAGAATCAATGTCTTTGTCTACTTAATCGCTAGAAGACAAATTTGACCTTAAGAGATACTGCACAGATTTTGTTCACAATTATAGTGTTTGATGGAAATTCTAATTAAAAAGTCATACACGAGTATCAAGAGAGAGGAGACAGACATGAGTAAAGAAGACATTCTCTCTATGGTTTCTCTTCCACAATTGTATCATTCTGTTCTTTTCTGTCAACATTGTAGCTAAAAAGACAAGAATTTGGGATTGTTAAAGAGCAATCTGTGTAGCCCAGACAGCTCCCGAGATCAGAATGCAAACAAGTTTGAGTCCAGCATCAACCACATGGAATTCAGAAGCAGAAGACAGAGTGGGGAATGTGAGCAAAGTTTTCCTTCTGCATGTTCCTATGTGCAGGAAGGATAACACAGTATCACGTGAGAGCATACTCTCACAGTGGCAGGCCTTGGTTTGGTTTGTGTGGGGCTTTTTCTCCCCACATTTTACTCCAGAAACACTTCAAATATTTTGTCCAGGTTTGGTTTCAGGGCAGTGGATATGCTTCAGAGAACTATGGGAATGGCAAGCTTTCTCAGCCTCTCATGTTAGCAGGATACAAAGAGTAAATGACAACAACCAAGGTCCCCACAGCCATAGTATCTGAGATATTCATCAAAGTGAATGCCAGGGGCATAAAGCCAACACAGGGAGGTCTCAGGCCATTGTCCCCAACAAATTATAATTAAAAGTTAAATACCAATTGATGAAGTGTTTACCACTTTGAGAGGCATGAGTTTTAAATTATTTTCTACATTTTTTCCTTAACAAGTATATGGGAAAGACTTGACTTTACAGTCATTTAAGTACAAAAGTACTTTTTGAACAGCATAAGAGTGCTGTTATTTATTTCTTAGTTTGTATTCACTTTCTGTCGATATCCACTGTAAAACAGGAAATTAAACCCTCCATAACACCTATAGGCACCATGTCTCTGCACATTGCAACAAAACATAATTTACATTGTTAGATGAAATTTTACATTTAAATATCTGTAGTCAGATACTTAAGGAGAGCAGAGCTGGCTCCAAGTGGGTGGCATCCCTAGCAGTTTACTCACTAGCTTTTTTTCTGTTTGTGTGTGCGGTATCCCATCTGTTTTGAAGACTGGATTGGATAAATTCTAGAATGATGGACCATTTTCTAGGTACCAGGAAAGAGAATTATCTTGATTTTGGTGACCAAAAGGAATATAGGAAGTGTAGATTGATACTAAAACCATAAGGTGGATTATTTAGTGTCTGATGGCACAATCACACTGGGCTTCTTTTCAGTTCTGTCTGGGGAAGGAGTTTAAGCGTACAAAAATCATGAAGGGAGGTAGATAGGCATAGAGAATGAGATAAATATCAGGGGATTCTAAAGCTGGGACAGATGTTGAAGATAAGGACATAGCTAGTTGTGATTGTTTTGTGAATATTTCTCAGCCCAAAATTTCTCATTGGAATGTTCTCAGAGTATGAATCTATTTTAATGTCAGTTTCTTTGGAGAGCATCCTGGCAACAGAGGCAACCAGCTGGCTGTTTTGTCTGCCTGCCTGTCTGATTGCTTGCCAGCTACTCAGACAACTAGACAGGAGCCTAGACTCATCGACTAGATGAGTGCAATAAGCTCAGCCTAGAGAAGCAGTAGTGTATGTGGTCCTTTACTCCCTGGCTAAATTACCTGAAAGATAACAATGAGAAACAGGCAGAAAAAATGGGAGCTTGTTTTCTTATGTTCAGTATAGTAATGCCAGTTATGTTGATCTTTTAGTTTATTTTGAAATCGTGGTATAGTAATGTAATTACTTTGTGTAGGGTGAAGCACTGATACTTCCCCATTTAATTTTGACCTGACCAGCCATTCCATTCCTCTTTTTCTTCCTGTTGTGTGTTCATAATACCGAATTTTCTGGCCTTTATTTAAAGCGTTTTATGTAAAATACCTAATACTGACTACTTGAATTTTTTTCTTTAATTTTTCACTGAAGTGTGAGAACAGAAGACCAGGACATAAAATGTCTGTGTTACAGCATAAGAATATTTCCTTCTATCTCATTTTCCAGTGTAGTGGATAAATCAAAAATATTCCGTTTTTTCCACAACAGTTGAAAGAAAGGTTACTCAGGTTTGGTTCTGGTTTTCCGTCTTCAGGATAAAATTCTTATTCATTCAGTGTTGAAAAACTTTGTTCAGTCAGTAGATAAAGTCTGTTTATATTAATATTTTGTAAATTTTGCATGAGAGATGCAGTCAGCATATATTCAGTTTTCCCTATAGGAATTTAATGTTTCTGCCTTGTACAGCACAGATGCTACTGCTCAGTCAAAATCTTAAGTGATATGGATGTGCTCCTGTGCTTGTTAAATGCTAAGTTCTTCAAGGAAAGTGAGATACTTCTGAGGAGCTTCCCCAATTGTGACTATACCACAGTGTTTAATTTTCCATAATGTGATCTTACCAAGATTTAAAAATGGATTAGATACTGAAGGAAAAATTATGTCATACATATTGTGAAATTTCTAAGGCAAATTTGCAGTGGTGTTTTCAACAGGATATTGGATAAAAACTGACCTGAAATCTCCTTCATGTGGTGATCCTATTTTCCAATTTCATATTTGAAGGATTTCAAACTTCTTTCCAAGTATTCATACCAAAAATGTTCAAATATGCATATAAATCAGGTATGCTAGTACAAAATAAATAGTTTTACCCTGAGACAGTCTATACCAAAGAAAACCCCACAAGTGTCCCAGGAACATCAAAATTTCCTACTCAAATTCTACAGTCCATTTGATTGCAGATAGAAACCGAAGTTGCCCTGCCAGTCATAGTGAATGCCTCAGTTATAAAGAATAAAGATAACCCAGTTGTGTTCAAGAGCCTTATTTTACTGAGTTCTGATACAGCATTTCTAAGATATTACATGTTAAGTTCATTGTACATAAATGATGCTATCACAAATATTCTAAAACATTCATATGAAGGCCAGTCATCTACAATAATTTGGAAGTTAAAGTATGTATGACTTTAATAGTTTTATGTTAAACCAATATATCTTACAATGATTTAAGATTTGAATAAGATAGAAAATCAAATAGGGGAGCTCAAACAAAAAAACCCCACCAGATTGGTTGTTGTGTCAGATTGCTAATCAAGCTGTAGCCATTATCATTACATACCAGAAAGTGCAAAGGATTCTTACAAGCTTCAAAAGTGGGAAATTACTTGAGCACCCACAAGGCCTAGGGCTAATCAAACGCTGTATTGTGGTTTGTCTCTTCTATAAAGATATGTGGCTATTTAATCAAACATATGCAAAGCTGCTAAAATCATACACAAGGACGGAGTATATTGTTGGAAGTGGAATGTTTTCTTAGGTATCTTCGTAAAAGCATCAAAATATTCTAGAATTTATATACCTATAATTTTCTAGACAAATTTAGCTGTGCAAAATTGTCTGTTGCTTAGTTAGGGTGTTATGACTCCCTCAATATGGATAATTTCTGGACTAACATGAATTTCTTTGACATTTCAAAATCTCCCAGAAATATACATGATGCTGGAAAATAAACTATACCTAAATACTGAGAAACTCTCAATGGATAGCACATGGCCACAATAATCTCTGTTCACCCATTCAGTGCCAGTTTCTGACAGTTAATGAAGTTACTAAATCAGTTACAATTATGATATTGACAAAACCTCATTAATTAGAGTCATCATCCTCTCACTACATAGTGCTGGATAGACAATTTTTCACCAAGCTCTTCCACATAAAATAATTATGTATGTACTGCGGACTTAGTCACTCCTCATACTCCTGCAACAAATGCTTTTTACTTAGTCCAGAGTCCTGACTTTAATGTAGTTGTAGATAGATACACTTGATTAATTGTATTTACTTCATCATTGAATGTCCTCATAAAACAACCTAAAACTGGAGAATCATAAGTATTTAGGCTGATTCAGTGAAATTCCTTCCAGGATTGCAGAATATAAAATCTTTATCCTGACTTCAAAGACAGCATAAGTGTCAACGAAGAACATTGCAACAAATATGCGGGACTGAAAACTACAATATTTTTGAGAAGTATTTGTAATAACTTTTGCCAGTATTTCCATTTCAAAAGTTCTCCTTAAGTTTCATATTATAAAAGCCTAAGTGGTTTTGGTAAACATAGGGCTACAGAAAAAAGCTTGAAGGTGGTAACAGAAAAGGAAAAATAGCTGCTAGATGGTATATAAAGGCTCTGGTACCTTCTCACACATCACCAGTGATCTTAGATGTTGCTCTCAAGTGCCCAGCTCTGGAAACGAACCAGTCATGGAATGCTCATTGATATTAGCTGGTTTAATTTATTACTGCTTGACAGAAAGGTTATGTAAGTATGTAACAAATATTAATAAACACATATTTGACAACAGTGATGGAATTTTTTTTGTCTTTTCTTGTCGAAGGATGATAAATTTTTATGATGCTGTCAGTGATCAAGATTAAGTTGTTAAGGAACGCTGCTGTTCCTGACCTTCACAGAGCAGTTTTTTCATAAAAGTGTGAAAAATTAAATTCTGGTTTGGATATTATTAATAAGAACTTATAGCTGATTTGCCATAAATCTACGTAATACATACAGTTATGAAACCTTATAAATATAGATTTATTGCAGTATGGGTCTAATTATTCAGGCTGTTTCACTTTGATCAAGATTTTCAGAATTAAGAAGTCATATGGGGATTTTTTTTGACACCTTTTGGAAAAAAATTTGGTTTATTCAGAAAATGTTGAGCACTCACCATGCGCTTCTAAAGCATATGAACTCCTGCATCCCAGAAAGGAGCAATGTAAAAGTCATGTATAAGATTTAAATATTAGAGTAAAATGGTAATTCTCATGTCATTAAATTTAATTTTAAAACTTCAGTTATTTAAAATACATTAATGTGAAACCTGTGAAAAGGATCTGTAAACAAAAAAAATGATGCATTAAGAGCAATAGAGTCAAAGGTTATGAGACTGTTCTTGTCTTATGTCATGGAGGATTTTAATACTAAAGGTTCACAATCCAGTTTGAAACCACGCAACAAGCTAATGATGTAGATGTGGTCAAATACTTGGTGTAAAATTCTTTCTTAAGTGCCTGGGTCTTAATTAAACAGACTTTTTTCTTACCGAAAATATTTTTTTTTTTAATTTTGCTCACCTACTTTGTTTTGTTATAAGTTAGATGCAGAAAAATTTTAATAGAAATTTTGTAATTTAGTGTTACAATTCCATTATCAACATCCATATACTTTACCCTTCAGTTGTCAGGGGCAAGAGGGGAGAAAGAAAAGGCAAAAATAAAAAAAAAAAGGCAGACCTTAATTTCAATTAAAACTTGATGTTCTTATTTTAATTACAACCAGATTGAGCCAGGGATGAAAGTATACTAAAGGATGATCACTGTCTCTCCTATGTTTCTTCCCACCATTCAGAAGAGGTAATTCTGAGAACACAGTGATAAGACAGTTTTTAAGCAAAGGAATGATACCAGTGAAGGACAAAACACTAGGAATCCAGACAAGTAATGAATTACATAAAATTAGTATCACACAGGTGAAACAAGAAAGAGTGAAGAGATTCATATGGAGAGGAAATATATACCTTTTATATTTTATGATGAAAGTTGTCTTGTAATTACTGTGTAATTACTGTGCTAGTGAAAAAGGACAGGGTCAAACAAGTAAAGTTCTTTTATTGTTGGTTCAGTGGTGGCAGTGATACAGTGAGTATATCTGGTGCATTCAATGTTTCAGTGACGTGGAGAGATCCAATTGTTGTAACAGAGCTGGAACTGATCTTTTGCGATGCTGGTGGGAAGGTGGAAATGAACTTGTCAGAGTTGCTGGAGTACTGCGGTGTAATAGCCTTTCCCATTTTGTAGCATAGATTGCCCTCTGCCCTTGGCAGTGCTACGGTAATAGGCAAAAGCTCCCTCACAAACTCAGGTAAGAAGTTTTTACCATGGACAGCCCTTTTTACTGAGGCAAAGTTTATCATTTTGCTTAAAAAGTCACACAAGGGAGAGATGAACACAATCACTCAGGATAGTAAATAAAAGTTCATTAAAGATGAGATGAAAAAAAAATCTGAGATCTGTATCCCTGTTCATTCATGCTTTACCATCTTTTATCCGCACATTCTTTACAGCAGTTCCAAAACTCCTGCACTTCATTCTTCTACCTTGTGTACTGGTCCAGTATTATTCCTCTCCTTACCAAGCACTGAACATAATTTGTGTATTATTTGTCTTTTCGCATATGGCTTTTGGGTTTAATACCAAATTTGTTCAGTAAATGTAGAAATATGTGTTTGAGCTGCTACAAATAGAAGCCATTATAAAAACCTTGTAAGAATGATAATGAACTGGAGGAGGTTTCTGTTTTCTATGTTCTTTTCTTTCTAAATAGCATTTAGGTGTGTTGAACTTGATAAAGAGGAGATCCTGTTTGGCGGGTACTCTGCTGTTGCAGTTTCTGAAGGCCATGGGAATGAGGGAGGGCATTGCAATTCTATATATAAAGCATCCAAGCTTGAAGAGGTAAGTCTAGAAAGTGGCAGCAGCAGCACTGCCCATTTGGAACAAAGGAGAATATTGAAAAAATCCTCTCCAGTTAGGGCATGCATCATGTTTCCAACAGTAATACTACTCATCTTCTGCAGTTTTCTGCAATCTGCTGGTAAGTCCAAGATGTCTGTATTCCTATTGGTTTATGACATGAAAGAAAATATGCAGTTATTGAAACAAAGTGGGATCACAAAGTGACTCCATTGTAATACTACCACACATGAGGTTCAGGTCTTGCTCTCTTTCCCACAAACATGAGAATTAAGTTTATACAATTTCTTCTACCTCATTGCATCTTAAAACACAACTGTGTATTTAATAAACACATCGCTGAAATAGAACTATTTGTTATTAACTTTATTTAGAAACATGGTTACTGATTTGCTGGATCATTACATAAAACTGGTTTCCTAGATACAAGGAATATTTTAATAGACTTATGTTGTGTTTCCAAGATGCCAAGTGCCTTCATTTTTCAGATATTCAGGATGCCGTGCTCTAGAGATGTCATTGTGGAAGCTGTATGTCTTCTGTGTAGAGTGATTATAAAAACCTTTTCCCTTTGTTATGCAAACTGCAAAAAGTATTTGAAGTATTAGCTAAAGCTATATGATAACTTCTTTTTTTTTTTTTTTTTAAAGATTGATGTAATAATAAGAATCCTGTGCTGGAAAACAGGCAAATGATTCCATTCTAAAAATTTTACATTACTCTTAAACTATTCCTCCATATGTTATTCAAAATATTTTTTCAATCTTTTAAAGGGTTCTGTCTTACTTTTGTGACCCAACTCATCTGGATATCAGGTGACTGTGTAATTTTTTAAAAGTCTTGACAAGGAAGTTCATTGACCCTGTAGCCACTCTGCCTTCTTACTCATTCCTCTTCCTGAAGTGCTTTTCAATGGATTCTTGGATTCTTTGAGAGTGAGCCTTCTTTATCATAGTTTGACATTGCTCAAGGAATTGTTTCTTTTTATCTCTTCTGTATATTCTAATTATCCTTTGTTACAGTTGTGATTTATAGAACAGGTTGCAAGCTGCTAGAAAGCATACTTCACTTGCCTTAGTTTGAACAAAGTTAAATTTATTTCTGCTGTATTGTTTACTACATTTAATGAGCCATATAGTTCAAATTGCATGAGGACATGTATTACTCTTAAATCACTGACTTAAACTGTAGCACTAAAAAACCTCAAAATATAAGCAACTCAACCCTTTTGTAGACTCTCAGAGCCCATTTCTAATCTCAGCTATATTGTTATAAATCAGACATTAGCACTATTGTAACCAAGATCAAGTCAGGTACCTGAATGTGGGTCATAATCCCAAATGCAGATGACTGCAAATTTTTAATCTACATGACTACATAGACTACATATGTTAGATCAGTAGATGTATTACTATAAATACTAATATTTGCAAACAAATGGCAAATTACTGTCAAGCCCTGCTCAACCACAAGCTTTATGTATAAACTTGGCAATTACAAGTAGGGCCTCATTTATAAATAACTGTGTTTTCTACGATGGCACTTCAGTTCAATTTAAATATAAAAGCCTAGAAGTAGGATCTAGGAAAGTCTTACAGAGCAGTCTTATCACTTTGGGATATATCAACATTTTGGGGCCTTGAAATCCTGTGTGAGGTTGGAGAATGGGAAAACAAATAGAGATTTCATTCTGTCAAGTTAGATTTTGAAATCAGATAACTTTTGAAGGCATATTTGAACCATAAGATGTTGATCTGTATGTTCTAAAACTGGCCAACACGCAGGATGCCCATTGTTTTGAACTCCATACACAAGTCTTGTCTCTCCAGAATGAGTTATATCAAAGAAAGGATTCCAGGTTTTCTCTTCATGGATCTGCATCCAAATTCTGTACCTTGACTCTTTCTCTAACTATAAATGTAAAAATTAATTGTAAGAACATACATTTGATGTGAAGTCTGATGGAAATTGGAAGGCCCACTTCCTCTCTTCCTTGATAATTCAAAAAAAAAAATAAAAAAAAAATCAGTAAACATGCATTAGCCTGATTAAAAAAAAACCTACAGAATTTTAAAACCAGATTAAAACGTTTAGTTCTAGTTTATACTTAATAAGAGATGCTGATTCATTGATTAAATTGGTGTTTTACTACTTCAGCTATTTCAATAGTAAAAACTGCATGGATCATTAAGAGCTATTCATGTATAGCTGTGATATTTTTTCCTTACTAAGTATGTAACTAGGAAGTTACCTTGATGTATACTGTTCAGCCATCCTTTTTAGTGAGAGATAAAGGGAGTTAATCATTTCATATTGAAGAAAAATAATTATGGACATGTGCAACTGATTACCAGTGTTACAGCTACGACTCTAGCACTACCCTTGCTGTTAAATTTCATTTTCAGCTTATATAATTTATTTCAAAACTCTTATCTTTTCTAGAACTTCTGACATTTCAACATATTTTTTTTGGTCCCAAGTTAAAACTAAATTAGATTAAATCCTTTACAGAACAGAAATCCTAAATTATTTCTGTTTGGAAGTACAAAAAACAGTTCATTCCAATGTTTTACATCAAAGAGACATGTTTTGTTTTCATTCATTTAGGTCATGATTGAAGTCATTACAACATAAAATTGTACTTTCCCATAGGAATATTTCATAATAACTGTAGTATAGGAACAAAATTAGATACTTCTTCACAATAAGTCAAGTTCCTTGACTCCCTGGTATTGCTGCCATGAACTAGACAGACTGACCACAGCGAAACTGCATTTTGGCAGATCTGATTCTCAAGCAAGTTGGGCCCACTAGTGCAGAGCAGGAATTTAAAGTAAAACTTCCTTTATGTAAGAAAAGTGAAAGTCTGTTTAAAGTGTTATGGAGCTAATTCAAATTTATTTCATATCAACTTAAAATCATCCCATTTGTCAACAGAAAACGGAATACTTGCAGCAATAGTAAAATGTCAGTAAGGAAGACTTGAGTAGTTTAGAAACCTTGTTTACTTCTAGGACAAACTTTTCAGTGGAAAATTCCTAAACGGATCCTAGATACAAGTTCTGCATAGGCCATAGGACTTGCTGCAGCTATACAATCTGCCATTTTATGTGGTTGCAAATGGTTAATAATAACATTGCCAGGAGGACTTTACTAATCTCTTCAAAGTGTGAGAAAAAGAATGTAAATGCTGAGAACAATTACCGTACTGCAATTAACTTCATAGTTCAATCTGACAGGATTCAGACTGATTGGCAGATAGTCAGCACATGGCTCTGTATTTGTTTTACTAGCCATACTTCGAACAAAATATTTAATTGGATTTCATATCCTTAGTTATTTTCAATAGAACTCATGCACACCTGCATATAATCCAGGATGACTATTACATTCGATTTTTTAAGCTACATATCAAACATGGAGTATTTGTAACAGCTGGAGGCAGCTATTACACACTATTAAATCCCATTCATGTAGTGCTTGTTGTTTGGGATGAAACTGTAGTCATTTCAAAACTGTTAAACTAAGAATAATAGCTTATTGAACAAATGAAGATACCAAAATCAAGGGGTTCAAAAAAGGCAGCAACAACTCTAGGTGTAAAGAGTCTTAGCTCAATAGCCACACAAACTGACTCTATTAATTTTTTGTGGTGTACTGGTCATGATGCATGGCTCACTAGGAAATTAGAAGGACATGCTGTATTCTGGAGATACCTGCTAAGTTGCAGGCCGACCATGGAGAATGTACCGAATGGCAAAATTTCAAACAATTATTGGCCGGTGCTGACTAATTATAGAGGACAGGGCAGAATCAGTAGGGTCTGTAATGGTTTTTTGATGAGTGTTTCAGAATACTTGGAAGTTGAAGTTCATGCCATGCAGTGAGCATAGAAACTTGCAACTCAACAGCTAATAAGATCACTTTGTGCTGTTTCTTTCTTTTGGAAATGTTCTTGTTTAGTTTATCAAGAAGTTATTATGCTGGTAACTTACTCCAACATAGAAAAATTATGTTACATTGTACTCTTGAGTTTCATTTTTCATTTGTATAGCCCCGTCCCATTGAAATAGGCACAATATCTAGAAAGAAGGATGGAGGAAATACATCTCACTGAACTTCTGTCTTGCCATTTAAACCACAGATGATCACCCAAGGTTTCCTTTACACCAACAGAAAAAAATACCAACTTTTGGTTATAATCCATTTGTTCCATTTTAGACACAGATTTTGCAAGTCAAATTGTAACCAGCAAATATGTATTTACTTCCACAGCTGTGAAAAGAGTCTTGACAACTGACTGAAATGTATGTAATTAATGGTATTAGAAGACCATTTGGGATGGGAGTACTTCTACCACTAAATTTACATCCTTGATTTATTTATCCTCTGTCTAGATATTAATTGTATGCAATTCCACCAGTATAGTGTTTTAGCTCTTAAAAGCTTATAGAATCATAGAATCATAGAATGGTTAGAATCGGAAGGGACCTTAAAGATCATCAAGTTCCAACCCCACTGCCTTGGGCAGGGACACCTCCCACTAGACCAGGTTGCTCAAAGCTCCATCCAGCCTAGCTTTGAACACTTCCAGGGATGGGGCTTCCACAACTTCTTTGGGCAACCTGTTCCTGTATCTCACCACCCTCACAGGAAAGAATTTCTTTCTCGTGTCTAATCTAAATCTCCCCTCTTCCAATTTAAAGCCATTACCCCTTTTCCTGTCGCTACACTTCCCAACAAAGAGTCCCTCTCCATCTCTCCTGTAGGCTCCCTTCAGATATTGGAAGGCTACCATAAGGTCTCCCCAGAGCCATCTTTTGTCCAGGCTGAACAACTCCAACTCTCTTAGCCTGTCCCCCCAGGAGAGGTGCTCCAGCCCTCTGGTCATGTTTGTGGCCCTCCACTGGACCTGTTCCAACAGGTCTATGTCCTTCCTGAGGACTCTAAAGCTGGACACAGTACTCCAAGTGGGGTCTCACAAGAGGGGTGCAATCACCTACTACGATCTGCTGGCCATGCTTCTTTAGTTGTGGTCCAGGATGCAGTTGGCCCTTGGGCTGCCAGTGTACACTGCCAGCTCATGTTGAGCTTTGCATCCACCATCACACCCAAGTCCTTCTCAGGGTTGCTCTCCAGCCATTCTCCACCCAACCTGTATTTGTGCTTGGAATTGCCATGTCCCGGGTGCAGGACCCTGCACTTCGCTTGATTGAACTTCATGGGGTTTGCTCGAGCCCACCTCTCAAGCCTGTCCCTCTGGATGGCATCCATTTCCTCCAGTTTATCAACCACACCACAGAGCTTGATGTCATCTACAGACTTGCAGAAGATGCATTCTATCCCATTGTCCAGGTCTCTGACAAAGATATTAAACAGCACTGGTCCCAGTACCAACCCCTGAGGAATGCCACTCATCACTGGCTGCCACTTAGACACTGAGCTGTTGACCACAACCCTTTGAGTGCAGCCATCAAGCCAGTTCCTGATCCACCGAGTGGTCCATCCATCAAATCCAACTTAGATTAGTTTATCCTGATAATGGCTTTTTTTTTCAATAAGTATTATTTCAGAAAAGAAATTAGATGTCTGGATATCAGATTCAAAGCAAAGGCACATGCTGACATTCTTATTCTCCAAGCTGCCCTCTTGTGCCTTAATCTATCATTACATACAAGGCAGAAACCTATCTATTTTCCCACAATCATTGAGATACCACGTGACAGGTATTACCTGTCATTACCTGACATTCAGCAGCACAGGGTGGAATTGAGTAGAGAGTCTATTACAATTGGTGAGCTCCCTAGAGGCTGTTATTGTCTTCAGTATATAAAGAATAAAACAGAAACCAGCAGTGCTGTAGTGTATATGTAGGTATGCATGTAGACGTGTCCTGGCTTATGCGATTAAAGAAACCTTCTGTCACAATACACCTTCCTATTTTCTCTGTTGCAAAAGATCCTAAACATGTAATAGAGAATTATGTGGTTTCCACAGGATTGTACATTGGCTGTGGTGGCATTTTTCAACACCTACCTTAGCCTTTTCACACTTTGGGCAGGAAACAAGCCTCTAGGCAAAAGAACCTTTGAGTATGCATGATGACATGGTGCAGTTATGCACATGCAGTAGGTCTGGTCCTGTAACAGAAGAGGAGCCACACTGGACTCCATGTTTGCTAAACATTCCTTGTCTTCTCATAACCAGAGCAGGCTTTGTGAAGAAGGGAGTAGGTAACAGTGTTCATCATTCTGCCTTAACATGAGCAGCAAAAGCAACAAATAGGCTGGGGAATTTCCTGTTCTTCAGCTACAGATTCCATGATTCTTGTGAAAAACACATGGGACATGACATTATTTTTCCCAGTTTTGGCTGTTCCCTCCACTACTTCTCCCCAGATGGAGGAATAATAATCTACCCTTATTATAAGAATAAGAATTTGACGCCACTATTTCTGCCTAGATGGTAGAAAGATTTATCACTCATTCTTTTAATGAGGAACACAGGATATGAGGGGGAAGTGCAGGAAATCCCATATTGCATAGGATTTTGGGCAGCTTTTGCTAACATTTTACCAGTTGCAGAAGAATTTTTTATTACAAGCTGAATTTCCCATGTGGTTTTGCATTATAATTTCTGTTCAGTTTTGTGTGGCAAGACACAATTCATATGTGATGACCTTGACTTGACCCGTACCATGTTTAAAAAGAAATAAATAAACATACAAATATTCACCTTCCTTGTACTCAGTGGGTAATTTCTTCCTGTTGTCTTTTCCCCTTCACAGCTTTGGAAGGAAATTATTTGCCCCACTTTTTTCTCCAAAAGCAGAAAGAATCTCTGCAAAGAAGTAAGTGTGTGACCTGGTATTTAATATTCACCTTGCAACTATGAGTAACAACTCTGAGTCACATCCCCATTCAGTATCAGTTCCATACTGCAGAATACACTGCGCAAAATACATAATAAAAATAAGTCCTTGCCTCAAGGAGCGTACATTTTAAAGCATTAGTTTTAGAAATTCCAAATGAAAAGTTGCTTATAAAAAGACAGCAAAATATGTTGTCTCACTCTGTAAGTTTTGCACTAATTGGAAAGGGCTTTAATGTGCCATGCTAAGGTTTTAATGCCTAAAAGTAGAAACTGTGAGCCTTTTAGTAGCCTTCCAAATTTAGAAATTTGCTACTGAGGTCATTTGTGTGATCTGTTTGATTTTCATGCCTGCAGATTACTGCCAAATATTATATAAGAATTTAGGAAACAGATTCTTTTGATGCTGCAAAATCCAGGAAATGAAATAAAGCTGATTCTCCCTGTGGGCCAGGTCCATGAGATTATTTTAAAGATTGAAACAAATTTATGTGCGTGTGAAAGATCAAAATATGGAATAGTTCTTTCTCATCTTTATAGCCAGCAGGCTGTGGGGAGTTAGGATATGGACAGATCTCTGCTTCAACATCCATCTCTGCCAGATGAAAGTATTGTTGCTACAGATCTGGTAGTTTCCCAGAAGTTTCCCCGTAATTCCTAAGAATGGGTTGTGTGCATGCACCCAAATCTGTATGCAAAATTAACTCCAGCCACCTACTTACTGCAAATTTGTGCTAGTCCTTCTGACTCTAAGAAATACAAAAGATAGTGAGATACTACTAATCTTACTTCCTAAAAGTATGCCAAAGCACAAGATAATTAGCATATTATAGCTTTAAATATTAGCTATCGGAAGTACTGTTAGAAAGGTGGACATTGTTAAAATGCTAACTCCTACTTAAATGGTAACTTTTGACAGCAGTGATTGTGGTATTTTCTGTTGCAAAGAAATTTCATTTTGCTTCAAAACAAGGCTGGAGAAATACTTGGAAATCAGAGCACAAGTTGGGTAAGCAGACAAATCCCAATAGCCTCACGAAATTCCATCAAGTGAAAATAATTGGAGACTGAGAGAGTATCTGAGGAAGCATATGTGTTTTACCCGATGGTATTCTCTTTCTTACTCTTGGGCAGTCTCTTAATGATTACTGATGGAAAAACACTCAAAACCAAGCTACATCAACCCTTTTTGAGAACCAATGCAGTTTTTCACATATTCTTTTCTGAAGAAATGTGAGGCACTGATTTTTCAATTTAACTTTCATTCATTAAACATTAGTTTTTCACATCCATGACAAGAATGAGTAATGTCATCATGCTAACATGATATACTGTATTTTACAGGATGTGTTCTTCCTCTAGTAAGATAGGATATAGAAGGCACTAACCTCTCTGAAGGCACTAACCTCTCTGAAAACACACAATTTTCACTAGATCCTTTCTAAAATAAATAGGGATACCAGTGTTCTGAACAATTTTTCTATCATATTCTTTTTAGAGACATTCTTCCCAGTAATCCATAATCTTAATGTTTTACATTAAAATACTGTATTTTGCTGTTGCATACTGTTAAAAAGCAACTCTGTGTATTCCAAAAGTTGCTGCTTTTCAGTGGTTGACAATGGAATTCTTAATCTAGTCTGGGGAAAATGCAGAGGTGTAGAACAAAAATAATTATATAAAATGCAAATTTACTATAATGAGAAGCAATTTTATAGGCAGAAAAAGAAGAGAGTGCTTTGAATTGGGTAAATTCCCATTCAGCATAAATATGGAAAAGCTACCTGAAGTTCATCCTAATGGTAAAAGTAGTTGAGTGCATGTAATCAGCCAAAAAAAATAGTATTTCAGTAACTCATCTCTGTCTTCTGTCTGCTCTCACAAGAGGAACACTAAGACATGGATATACACAAATTAAAAGAAAAACCCTAGATATCACTTAATAAAAACTGAACTCAAAAGGCAAATATAAAAAAAAGTTTTAAATTTTCTTTTAAACTATATATGAATAAATATATAAGAAAGTTTTAAACTTTCTTGACATTCCCATATTTTATTTTTGTCTGATAAGATTTAAATAAAGCAAATACACTAAAGACACTCCTATATTTATAGAAAGGGGCACCTATTGTACTCTGACCATTGTGCAAGCCCAGGTGATTATTCCTTGGCACGCTCTAAAAAAGCTGGGGGTTTTCTGATCAGTGTCACTTAAGTACAATATATTAAACTAGCTGGAATTGGGCATGAAGAATCAATGATATCAATTAGCCAATTCGTATTTTCCAGTCAGACGTTCGGGACAGCACAGAAGTATGGAAGAGGAGTACTTTTTGCCAACAGGTAACAGCTCATTGGGAAACAGTATTATCTACATGACCTGAGTAAAACTAGTAACACTGTAGTTATTTGATCACTCTTTAAGAGTAAAAAAAAATTTTGGTTTAAAACAGTGAATATAAATTGCAGGTAGACTTTGTTAAACTTAACTGATATTTTGCGCTTCTAAAATATATTCTAAGATATCTGGGCTTTGTATAACTCCATAAACAAAAATAATTTAAAAATTATAAGTAACAATCTGAGTCTGGAAATACATAACCAAGGACATGATTTTACTTACTTCAGTAGTTCTATCTACCTCAGAGGGACTGTTCAAATGCTTTAAGTAGGTATAGAAATATCTAACATCAAGCGCTGGAGTTGTATCTCTTTTAATATGTTTCATTTCAACCTCCTAAACTCTGTCCATTCAGATGAAAAGTGATTACATTTTAAAAAGGAATATTGATTAAAACATTCAGTATATTTACAAAGCTGGCTTGAGCTTTGTTACACAAACCAAAGCCAAAAAAGTGGGCACTTACAAGTTGGGCTTTGAAGACTGCACAATGAATCATGATACAATAATGCCATAGATAACTTCATAGATGTTGTGCCAGAGATGTTAAAGATCTCTCCAACAGCAAGCTGTCACCTTTGCAAACAGATCAAGCAGACTGAAATAAGAAGGTAAACCTTTATATTACCCATGAAGGAGATGGAAGGGTGTTTCCCAAGCTAGAGAGCTCTCCTCTGCTTACAGTAAATAAGAATATTGCTCTAACTCCAACTACTGTTTCACTTTCTGACTTGATATAAAATTTTGAGATTGAAAAAAATAAAAGCTAGGAAAGCTAGGATGTTGTTTACGTAATTAATCTACGTAGAAACTTGCAAGCTTTTGCTGATATTTATATTTGAAATGACAATCAGAATGAGCAAATATGCTGTAAGGAAACCTAAATCCATTTTCCTCTTTCACTTTTATAGTTTTGAGCAAGGATTCCTGTTCTACCTGGGGTGGAGGGCATTTTTCAACCTTTGATAAATACCAGTATGACTTCACTGGGACCTGCAACTATATATTTGCAACTGTGTGTGATGAAACCAGCCCAGACTTCAACATTCAGTTCCGCCGTGGGCTGGACAAAAAGATTGCAAGGATCATTATTGAGCTGGGACCTTCTGTTGTCATTGTTGAAAAAGGCAGCATTTCTGTCAGGAGTGTTGGGTAAGATTCTGCACTGAATCGGGGGAAGGGTTTAAAGAAAGCAAGAAGTTCTAAAGCAGTTGTGCTAAAGAAAACTACTTTGTATCAAAAATGAATTAAAAAATTACAGAAGTTAGCATACCTAACTGGATTCTACTCCCATTTCTTCCTATCAAGCATTCACACTCTCATTTGCAGTTATTTGAATCAAGTTTAGAGTACATTCATGTAGGCAAATGGATAATAAACTATCTCAGGCCAAAACAGTTCTCACATTGAAACTACAGGCTTCTAGATAATACCAGGCTGCTTATGCTTATCTCTACTACAAGCAGAGATGAAATGGCTTATACATTTTAGTAAGCATTATCTGAAATTCCTGGGTTTTGATTAGAGTTCATTTTATTTCACACTGAGATTACTCTGAACCCTCTGTACTGAAGATAGCACATACACGGGGTACAAGAGAAACTTTGAACTATACAACCAACAGAAAAATATTGGATGGCCTTACGAGAAAGTTCTTGTGTATGAGATCACTGCCTGTTCTCGTTATTCCAAGGATTACTGTGTCCAGAAAGTGTCTGTGTTACTGAGAAAATACCTTTAGGTTCTGCATCATTCATTCTTCTAGACAAATTGTTCCCACACAAGAAAATTTCTCCATGGAATTTTTCAGCATTTTTATCAGACAGGCAGTGTTGAATTTTTGTCTGTGAGTACATGTGGCTACTGGAAATAATTGACTGTGAGTTGTGTCTATCTTACTATACTTACCTATGTACAATAACCATCATGACAAAAAGACATCTTGCAGCTATACCTTAATTTAGCAAACTTTATTTATAAAAACTTCCTTTATTAGTTTATGTTTCAGTACAACTATATGAATCATCTACATTTTAAAATTATGTTTTTACACTCACAAAAACCAAATGCAATGATTGACCTTCTCTAGTGTTGCACATAGCTCTGCTTCAGGTGGAAGGCCTTGGTAACTTCAGAAGGTCCCTTCCAAGCAACTTTTCTATGACTGCACCCTATCCTTACTGAGTACTTAGCAAAATATTATTGTTCTTTAATGTTGTTAGTTTGTAGCATTAGAATTCAACCACAACAATGAAAACATAATTCTGCTACAACTTTCCTGTTTTGGGTTTCTTTAACCTTGTCAGTTTGCAGTCTTTGTAATAATTCCTATATTAACAAGCTATAGTCCACAGAAGCTCTTCAGGATAATCAGCAATAGTTCTGCCACACATACTGTGTTGTTACAAGTTCTTGAAACATATAACTATACCCTAATGAAACCAAACCAAGGGAAGATGGCAAGTCCTGTGCAAACAGTTTTATTAGCATAATCAGTAGGCAGTCATCCCCTGTGAAATCGACACAAGTGCTGACACCGATTTTCAATCAACAGAATTTTTAATTTATATTAAAATGTTACAGTTACAAAGGAAAAAAAAAGATTGTATAGTTCATGTTACTGGGATTACTCAGATTGTATGTGTACTATTGGTATGATAAGGTCACTTTCTCTTCTTGTCATATTACAGTGTCATTAAGTTGCCCTACACCAGCAATGGAATTCAAATAGCACCGTATGGACGTAACACCCGTCTGGTGGCCAAGCTGATGGAGATGGAGCTAGTTGTCATGTGGAATAATGATGACTATCTCATGGTTAGTAAAATGTTCTCATAAAGCAGAAGAGAAAATTCTCACTGACATACTGGAATGACAAGACCTCTTTAGACTTAATGGGTGCTTTTTGCATGTGTTTACTGCTTCGATATTTATTCTTTTCCTGCTTCCTCCATTCCTCTTTAAATAAAGAACTTTGCTTTTTACACCTGCGTGTTCCTTTCATTTCCATCATTGGTAGGTAACTAAAGCCACTGATGCTGAGATTTGTGGATGCTTTCACAGATGTTAAAATTTCCTTTGGACGTTGCAGCAGCTACAAACTTTTGCTAAAGGGACAATGAAGTTGTTTAAAGCTGTTTGTTAGAATTTAAGTGTGTGCCATTGTTTTGTGATTTCTACTGTGCCTCTCCTGGGCATCTTTTGGTTTCAGAAACATGGTGCTCCTCCCAGCACCTTTGTTTCTTTCCTTTTTCTGAATCTTTTCATGTTTTCCCTCCAAATTCCCTGATATATTTTAGATGAGATACATTTTCTCAGCATGACCTCTGATAGTAATGCCACAAAAGACATTGAATCAATTGTAAATTGGTAAGTTTGCTGAAAAAGGACAATTTTATGTAATAAATTGTTTGGGAGATTTACCAACATTACTATCATAGATATAACAGGAAATGGTACTGTGATGGGTACACAGTATATTCTATGTATATTCAGATTTTTCCCCTGATCTAATGTTTTCATACTAATCAATTGACTGTAGCTCTTTACAGAGCAATAGATAACTGAACAACCTTTTTCTTTGGAAAACACATTTTCTTCCTGTAGTTTTCTATTTCTTAAGAGAACAAACCTGATATTCATGCTCTGTCAACAAAGAAATGATCAAGGAAGCAGCATCATTTCCTTATCTGTTTTTTTCTGGCTCCTTAGAATATAATCCCTCTCAATTCTCTGAAAATGTCTTAAAATCTTTTTTTTTTATTAAATCAAAAAATCACAACACTCCCAGTTTGTCTATTGGGAAAAGAAGTTCCTGCTTCCAAAACTTTTCCTCCAGTTAAGTCACTGAAATTAATGAGAAGGATCACCTTTAACTGGATCCTTGAACTGAATTTGTTTGAGAAAGATAATGATGTATAGATAATTTTACTTAGGGTGATCCTTTTAGATGTTTTATTTTATTTTATTTTATTTTAGGTTTTGACTGAAAAAAAATATATGGGGAAAACCTGTGGAATGTGTGGAAATTATGATGGTTATGAATGGAATGAATTTGTGAATGAAGGTAAGATCTGAGGACAGGTCAGATGGAAGAAGAACTACTTAAACTTAATCAGGTTGGAAATTTAATACTGTATTAACATTGCTCTGGCTGCTCACTCAGTTTCAGAATTGAGTAAAGCACTTTCATAGGTCACCAATATACCTGTCATATGATTATACTATACAATATTATTTCCTATGGTGGTTGTATTGTGGGTTCCTCAGACAAGTGATAAGGAGTCTTATATTTCAGAAACAGGTGGTAAGGATTACATTCTTTCTCACTTAACTCTCAGAACAGTCTATGTTCATAGCAAGGCACAGTGAGGGAAATGATTAAAAGCACATCACTAATCTGAGCTACAGTGTTAGTGTGGAATAGTTAAACTGCACAGTAATCTAATCTGAGATCAGCACAGCCAGATGCATTTTTCTGTACACATCACAGAAAGGAGTTCTAAAAAGTATACAAAATTTTTTGGGATGTGATGAGTTTAAGTCCACATGTAGGGGAAAATATAAGAATGCAGGGTAAGGAGAAGAGGCATAAATTAGCAATTGGCAAAATATAACACAGCTGGCAGATAAACAATAGCAGCTGGTGTCATGTAAGGTAGTACAAGTGATAGATTAGGAAATAACTCAGAGAAATTATCAAGGTGATAAAGGTATGCTTTACTGAATAGAATCCAGGTAAAGGGCAAAAGAGTAGTTGTTATCATCAGGAAGATTAATTAGTAGGACCTTTCACAAAGAGTAGAATCTGAGTTTTGCTACACCACTGCAACAATTAACCAAATCCATGATGGCTTTTTCCTGACAAATTGTAACCCTTCGATTTACAGGTAAATTCCTGGATACCTATAAATTTGCTGCATTACAAAAAATGGATGATCCATCAGAGATCTGCTTGTCTGAGGAGATACCAGTTCCCCCTATTCCTCATGAAAAATACGTAAGAAAGATCTTGGCTTTTCTACAGCATTATTCTTAAAAGAGGAGGAAAGATAGATAAAAAACAACAGAAAAGCAGTGGTTTTGTACAACTGACTTCCATGAAAACAAAGTCAAAATTTGTATAGCATGATACAAGAAAGAAAAAGAGTTCTTTGCATTAAAATACATTCTGAAAAAGGCCCGTGAGCATTTTTGAAGCTGGATTTATATCGCACATATAAACCTACCAGCATTTAGCTCCCAGCTTCCAGAAATTTCATGCAGGTCATCACAGGAAATCCATGAAAACTAGTGAAGCTTTAATGAGCTTTTCATTGAACAACTAGAGACCCGGTGTTATAAGCTGTACACACTTGAAGTCATCCAACGATGCTTTAAACATATTGCCAGATACCACTGGTCATAAATAGGCCAACCCCTATTAACTGCTATAATTTCCAGGCCTGGATGAAAACAAAATCATTGGACCTGAAACATGATGCATCCATGTAACTATGGTTAAAAGAGGAAGCTTGGTAGCAGCAAAGAACAAAAGGGCTTCTATTTTTTAATAGAAATCAAATCCTACATAAAATGATCCTGTTGTTTAACCAGGGAAATTCAAATTTTGCCTTTACACACAGACTTTACAGTCATAGCATGGCTTAGCTTGTAAGGGATCTCTTCAGATCATCTAGTCCAATCCCTCTGCTTAACCAGCGGTCAGGTAGAACAGGTTGTCCAGGCCAATGTCCCAGTAGGTTTGAGTATCTCATGGGTGGAACTTTTCCCAGAAGAAAAAAACAGAGAAACACTAGTTTTATACCATCTTTTTAACAAGAAAGCAGGAATAAAGAACAGGAATTTCTGTGGGCCCTGTGTGTAAGATACTTTTCTGAAAAGAGGTTTCTAAATATTATTTGTATTACAGTGAAAGATTTCTTTGATCTGGTGGAGGACTTCTGTTGGCTGGGACTTTTACCTTTTCACATTGTTTCTCTTTGAAACCTTATACTACAGTAGGCAAGGTAGTAGGCAATAAAAACCTACCAAACATTTGCTCAAAGGGGAATGAATGTTGCTATCTTCACATCAGGGATGTTTATCCTGGAACTGAATCTTCATGAGAGAGCCTACTCCCTGCCGGTAATGTTTTCAGCCAATTTTAGGGGGATTGATTTTCAACTTAAAGAGAAATGGAACTAAATCAACAGAGAGATCCTTCTGCTCTACAATAGATTTATATTCCCAACTGTTTGTGATTTTCTTATGCATTTTAAGTCAAATACATATTAATAAGCTATAAGGTAAAGAGCAAACAAACCAACAAGAAAATAAGTAACATAACTAATCATAACTAGTGATATTCAATTGTGGTTTTCATATGAGGGAAACACTACTAGGAACAATTTTCTTTCTCTTTTTGTTTAGGTCATGATCTGTTCTCAGCTACTTAACTTGGTGTCACCAACATGCAGTGTGCCAAAGGATGGATTTGTCATTCGTTGCCAGATTGATATGCAGGACTGCAGTGAGCCAGGACAAAACAATTGCACTTGTTCTACGCTGTCAGAATATTCAAGACAATGTGCAATGTCCCATCAAATGGTGTTCAACTGGAGAACTGAAAACTTCTGCTGTAAGTTCAATGTGTTTTATTCATAGGAGATTGTACTTAATACATTTTATTCTTTGGTCTGCAATTGGTTTAATCTTTCAAAATTTTAAACTCCTTGTGGCATTTTATAGATTCATATAAATATTAGCAAGACACTGTATGCATTCACAGAGTTGTACAATAATTCTTACTAATCACAGTAAAAAAATAACCTCATTTTCCCCCATAGCAGTTTTCACATTGCTGGTAGCCATTACTATGACTGGTAATAAAGCAATAAAAGGCAGAGCTTAAAAACAGAAGTGGAATGGTAACCCTTGTTTCCCAAAAAAAGCAAAGCTAAGAATCTAATAATTTGCAAACAAATGCCAAATATACAAGGGTAATGAACCTTTTAATCTTAATTGTTTCTTTGTCTGCCTTATCTCTAACTATCTCTATTTCCTCACCTCACTTTTACTGTTTCAGGTAAGGAAAAATCTCTGCTTGAATTTATCACAAAATAAAACATGAACTGACTTCTATATATTAGAATTGTCAGGCAGATACATTTTGAAAAGTAGAAAATGTCTGAGAAGCAGGAACTATATAGAACATCAAGCGTTATATTCTTTTAATCCTTTAAGTACTACAGCAAATCTGATTTGTGGTAGTTTATTAGGCTGCAACATAGCCTGTTTGATGTTCTTCAAGCTTCTGAAAGGAGTTTCTGTTAAATGAAGCATGAAAAATGAATACAAGCTAGAGTGAATATGATGGTAATGATGAATACTCAGATGATGAACTCAGTACTGAGGCATGATAAGAGAACGTTAGTGTGAGAAATCATATCTTCTCCACACTAGGTGGTTAATATCTAGAACATTCTTCTATGTTTACACTTTGAAAATCTTACTACTTTCCCTGTTTGTTGCAGCTGTGGGAAAATGTTCTGCTAACCAAATCTATGAGGAATGTGGTTCTCCATGTATTAAAACCTGTTCCAACCCAGAGTACAGCTGTTCCAGTCACTGTACCTATGGGTGCTTTTGTCCAGAAGGTATCGTTTCTGTATTCATAATAACCTAAATGGCCCATACAAATGCTTTTGGCATATGTCCAGTCAAGTGGAATAGACTTCTTAACAATGAACTAGCAGTGCATTTCAGGGCATTGTGCTGCTTGAACTGCCATTTCTCAGGTAACATAATATAGCTGGAGTCTTAAATTTTCATGGTCCTTAAAGATCCTTAACCACTATTTGAAAGAACTGTGAAAGCATTTTCCTCACAAGATCGTGATATATGATGGGATAATTTTATGCTTCCAGCTTGAAGTTCTGTACTATAACATTCATTGAGTGAACTTAATCTTACTATCCCAAACAGGTATCTAGCCTTTTAGGGCATCAGCAAGAGGTAGCTTACCCTCAGAGAAATTCTGCTGCATTATGGGAATTTTCATTTCATAGAATCCCTTTAAAACAGTCCAAGATGAACTTCCTACAGAAATTGTAATTATGACTATAATTTGCACTATTTCTTGACAATTCTGAACAGCAATATCCTCCAAGGTTATCATGATCTGTGCATTTATGTCAATATTGGCACCATTTTGTTTTAGTCAAAAGTAATATGTTGTGAGTTACATGTTTAAAACTAGACTTAGTAGTTTAGGAAATAGAATGTATCCATTCTTCAAAAATTCCCAACTGATTTAGATTGTCAGAGCAAAACAAAACACAACAAAACAAAAAAAAACGAAACCACCCCAACAAACAAACAAAAAACAACCCCACAACAAATCATTATTAAAAAAGTAATAGTCAAGCTTACTGTTATTTCAAATTAAATTCAAATTTCAGATGAAGACAATTGTCTGCACTTTCATAAAATAAAGTAACCAAATGATGTTATCACTTATAAAGAGTCAGTTTTATTTTACTTGAGAGAAAAATGTCCTGCATGCTATATCTCTAAGTACAGGCACTACCTGTGCAAGAATATCTTTCTCAAGACAATTTTGGAAGGCACTCAATCTATAATAGCGGTACTGCTAAGTAAGGATATGGAAAAGCATTTATTGTGTGTATTTTCTATGTCAGGAACTGTTCTCGATGATATCTCAAAGAATCGAACATGTGTTCACATTGAACAGTGTCCATGTACACTGAATGGGAAAACATATGCTCCTGGTGAGACAATGAAAGCAGCATGTAGGACCTGGTGAGTAGCAACAGGTACTGTCATGAGAGGCTGGAGAGTATCCTCACCAACCAATTGGAAAATTTAGCCTAAATTTTTGGGGGGCACCTGCAAATGTGTCATACCATCTTTGATACCACAAATCATACATTTGTAACTGAAGATGTACACTTCTGATTTCCTGATTAATCTGTGCAAATATAAATGCTCTTTCAGGCCACACAAAACAATAACATTCTTATCTCCTCTGTGAAAGTGGAGGTAAAACTAGCACAAAACAAATATCCTGTATTTACAATTTCTTTCTGGCAATCTCAGAATTTCTGATCACCAAATCAGTGTTTAAAAATTAATTTCTGTTTTGCAACAGAAACTAATTACATAAGATAATATTTTTTTAAATTTGGAATTTTCTTCCTAAAAAAGGGGGAATAATTTTTTTTGTCTGTTACTTCTCTTGCTATCATAATTATAATAAATAAAATAGAGGATATATAATGGAATTTGATGCTCAGATTTGTAACAACGAATGCACTTTTTGTGATTAATCAGTTTAGGTAAGTTTACTGACAGTCCATACAAGGGTTCAGCAATTTTTAATTAAGATGAACAACTTCAACTGATATACATAGGCAAAGAAGATTAAAGCATATCCTCTGCTGGTAAATAGTGCCTTACTATGAGAATAACTTATACAGAATTTCTTGTTTTCCTCAGTAAATGCACAATGGGACAGTGGGACTGCAAAGACTTGCCCTGTCCTGGAAGGTGTTCACTGGAAGGAGGCTCCTTTGTTACTACGTTTGATTCTAGATCATACAGGTTCCATGGGGTTTGCACTTACGTTCTTATGAAGGTAATTTCCTGCAGTCTAAAAACACACAATATCAAATGGATATATTTTAGTCTGTATTTGGTTTCTTGTTGGAACACAAACTGAGGTCTTCCTATGACAGATGCTTATTCTACAAATCATTGTTATTCACAGATTTCTCTTTTCACTGTTCTCCTCCAGAGTTCCACCCTGCCACACAATGGAACCTTAATGGCTGTGTATGAAAAGTCTGGTTATTCTCATTCTGAGACATCACTTAGTGCTCTAATTTACCTGTCTACAAAGGTATGTATTCCTTCCACTGGTTCTATGCAGCATCTCAGTAACCAGATGAGCAAAAAAAAAAAAATACTTAAACTCATTAACAGTAGTCCTGAACTGAAAAATTATGGGGGATAGACACTCAAGATATGTTCCAGTTCAGGCACACACAGTAAAGATTTCAGTTGACACATCAGCTCAGGAAGTTAGGGTATTTTCAAGGTGAAAAAAAAGCAGCACAGAATAACTTGTGAGAAAAAGCTTGAATCAATCTTTTCCTGTTACATAGGTCACTGACAATACAATTGCTTAAGTTAAAGAACATGAAAAGCATCACTACGGGTAATAATTTCTGATTCTGTGTTCTTTTCTTACAGGACAAAATAGTTATTTCTCAGAATGAACTCCTTACCGATGATGATGAACTTAAGCGGCTACCTTACAGATCAGGTAAGGAAAACATATATAAAATCCAAATTACATTAAGAGTCTGTTTTACACAAACCCAGCATCTTTTCTCTTCCAATTGCCAATAGCAGAGGTTTTAGATGAACGTTGAAATGTTTCCCATTGCATTTCTCCCTCTGTGGACAGTTGTGTGCGGAAGAAGACTTGTAGACAGAATGCTAGAACTTATATGCATTGAAATAATTGCAATACCCTATGCATCAAAATCTCTATTTCTATATATCCTTGTTCATTTAGGAGACATCACTATTTTCAGACAGTCCTCAATGTACATTCAAATGTTCACAAATTTTGGGCTGGAAATTGTAGTTCAAACATCACCTGTGTTCCAGGCGTATGTGAAAGTTGGATCACAATTCAAAGGCAGAACTCGAGGTAAGAAATCTAGTCCCCATCTGAAGGAGAAAATGTTGGCAGTGTAATTTTAAAAGCTTAGTACTAATGCTTTAAGGAGTAAACTTTCTTCTCTGGATTCAACGAAAAAACACAAAAATATCTGCATTGGAATAACAACATGCTAAGAATTTGATTTTTGCTAATAAATTTAAAATTATTCAAAGAAATTAGGTGGGTGACATTTTTCATGTGTAATATAAATATGTTGTTCACGAGTTTTATGCATGCCTTTTTCAGTATGTTCTTTACTACACAATGAAGGGACAACAAATTAGTCTGCGTGGTCTCAACATCTTGGAGCACATGTTCTTTGAACACAGTGCATGATCACTGTGAACACAATGAGCTTAAGAATCTAAAAGATTCTCAGCTGATATACACTAGATGGAGATGTTTCTGTTTATTGCACAGCAACATTAACTACAAAGGTATATCATGCATTCTAATAATCTATAGGGAGAAGAAACTTTAGCTTTTAAAAAAGTCCAAATGTAAATTCTTTGTGGTTACAGATTTTATATGCATAAGAAAACACGTCACTGTGAAAGTATTTCATGGCATTCCTCTTTTACATGATTGAAAACTACTGAAAAAGCTTTTCTGAAAGGCTTCTAAAAACAAGACAAAAACTTCTGTATGAATTTTTCATTGCGTAGAAGTGAACAATCTTAACTTGAGAAGGCAGAGGCTCAGAGCTTGAAGGTGTACATAATCAAGATTCTCTGGCTACTTGACCTTAAGTATTCATTGACACTCCATGTAGAAATTTTGAATCAATTTTCTCACTATTATAGAATGAAACACAGGCCATTGTGTACTCATTCTTTAAATTTTAACCATCCCTTGTATTTCTAATGTTACTAGGTTTGTGCGGCAATTACAATGGAGACACTACAGATGACTTCATGACTAGCATGGATATCATTGAAGGGACAGCCTCTCTGTTTGTAGATTCCTGGAGGGCAGGAAATTGCCATCCTGCTTTAGAGAGAGATACCGACCCTTGCGCTTTGAGTCAACTGAACAGTAAGTAGATGATCTGTTGCAACTGATCTCTGCAGCTGGCTTTGTCTGATACTTCCATAAGCCCATATCAGGGAAATGAGAGAGTTTGAGAGAAGCAGAGACTGAGACAAGTGAACATCACAAATTCTGTCACCAACAAGACATTTCTGATTTCTAATAAAAGCTTATCAGATCCCATTCTAGAGACCTGGGATTGAGATAATGAATGAGAGGCTTTGGGGTGATATTTCCAATGAAATTGCAGTGTCCATGGATGTGTTAGACTTGCTCAGCAGTGCTGTGACTGAAATCTAGGCTTTGCATTCTCAAGTCTCTATAGTTGTAAGTCGTAAAAAAAAAAAAAGAGCTTTACAGACCTGTTTGAACAAAAGTATAGTCTGCAAGCTAACAAGCTAAGTTGTCCTTTTGCTCAATCAGGTCTTTTCAGTTCCAGAGTTTTTTTATTTCCTTTTCATTTCTTCATTTCTTTTTCCTAACTTTCTCTGTTTAATGTTTATTAGAAATATCTGCTGAGACTCATTGCTCCATTCTTACCAAGAAGGGTACAGTGTTTGAGAAATGCCATGCTGTGGTGAACCCTATTCCTTTCTACAAGGTAGGAAATTCTGATACACAGTGTACAGAGGGAGTCCAAGCATGAACCAGAATGCCAGAATGTACTCATATGCAGTGTTCTACTAATTTAGATCAGGAATGCATAGAAGATAAGGAACAAGTTCATTTTTTAAAATTATGTCTCCACTACACTTAAAGCCTGTTTCTTCATAGGCACCAGTCCCATTCCTATGAATCAGAATGTATTTTTGCTCATGTTTTCTCCATGTCAACAATTTTAACTATAGAAAGTATTGATTTTCCCATGTGCATAATTAAGTTCATTACATTTGCCAATCTTCACAAAACATTTTGAAAATTAAAAAAAGAAAAGCAGTGAATAAACAAAGGCATTTTGGGGTACTACGTATATTTTATTTGTGTCAATCAGGCAATTAATCTGATCTTCTTCACCAGTTTTAGCTATGCAACTACATGTATTTTGCATGACTCACCTCTGCGATTCAGGACAGAATCATAGAACCATTTAGGTTGGAAGAGGCCTTTAAGATCATCAAGTCCAACCGTAAACCTAACACTACCAAGTCCAACACTAAACAATGTTCATAAGCAGCACATCTACATGTCTCTTAATACCTCCCTGGCTTAGCACTTCCAAATGTCTGCTCCCCAGTAACAGAGTACTTTCCATGCCTTGGGTTTCAGAGATGTGTCTACCAAGCCTGTAATTATGAAGAGACCTTTCCTTACATTTGTTCTGCTCTGGGGTCATATGCGCGAACATGCAGTTCAATGGGGTTAATCCTTGAGAACTGGAGAAACAGTATGGACAATTGTAGTAAGTATCTGAACCAACTCTGCCATCAGATGAATGCATGCATCTGTTTCCATTGAGATATTCCCATGTTTTATTCACCTATGACAAAACTGAATAAGAGCAAGACCATATTTTGAAACTACTTGTCAGTCATTAGAAAATATCTACTTATTGTTCAGGTAGACCAATCAACAGGTATAAAACCCATATTCCCGGGATTTTCTGACTTCACAGATGTGTCATAACACAACAGAAAATATAAATGGTAAAGCAGTATTCTAAACAGCGTCCAAATCACCTTAAGAGTAATGAGGAAAGTAGTGAACATAAAGAAGAGCAAAACAGAAGTGGGATGACAGATATCCAACTTCTGAATATCCTTCTAGTCTGCTTCAGAAAAGGATTGTTATTTTAAGCCTACATGAAAAAGAATACTTGTATGCTTTAAGGTGAGCGTGTGAATGCTTCCAGGACTTGATAATTAAGTGATGGAATACACAGATAAATAAAACTATACTGTACTTTAAGACGAGAAAGACCTAGGAAAAACTCTGGTTGTGGGTGTGATTTTGCTATTATTTTACTTAAAGACAGGCAGAGGTTTCACAGTTACTCAAAGATACATGTTAGTTCTGCAAAGCTTCTATTTGCATTATTTTATTCAAAGATGCACAAAGAAGCAGTAAGATAATTAACCTTCATAAAACTTCCAAACAGCTACATGGTTGATGTTAAGCCTTGCTCTGCAATATCTTTTGCTAGACCTCCACTTCCACAGGAAGAGAAGCAATAGGACGCATTACGCATTGAAGCTGTTGACATAATCTATGCAGCACATTATGAGCAGTTACCTTTAACAAGGAAGAGGGTAAGTAAATGAAGTTTAACATACGCTTTTGTCTTGTTTTACAGCCATTACTTGTACTGGCAATCAAACATTCAGCTACAATACTCAGGCATGTGGCAGGACATGCTTGTCACTCTCCAACCAAGCCCTGGAATGTCATCCAACTGACATCCCTGTTGAAGGCTGCCATTGTCCTGAAGGAATGTACTTGAACAACAAGAATGAATGCGTTCGTAAATCTCATTGCCCCTGCTATTTAGAAGACAGAAAGTATATCTTACCTGACCAGTCAACAATAACTAGTGGGATTACATGGTAAGTTTGTCAAATTTAAAGATAAACAAACTGAAAGTGGAGATGAAGGTTCTGCATGTGCTTCTCTTGGGGGTTTAATGCCAGTAAACAGCTAAGCACCACACAGCTACCTGCTCACTCCACTTCAGTCAGATGCAGAAGACAATCAGAAGGGTAAAAGCAAGAAAAATTGTGGGTTGAGAGAAAAACAGTTTAACAGCTTTCTTAATTATTAATAAGCAAAAGAAGCTTATTTAATAGGCAAAGTGGCAAGCATGTTCAAAACTAAGTAAAGAATTAATTCACTACATCCCATCAGCAGACATATGTTTAGACATTTCCAAGAAAGCATGACTTTATCATGCATAAGGCTACTTGGAAAGACAAGCAACTCCAACCATCCCTTCTTCTTCCTTTTTTTATCTGAACTTTTATTGCTGAGCATGATCTTGTATAGTATGGAATACTTTTTGGTTAGTTTGGGTCAGCTGTCCTGGCTGTGCTCCCTCCCATCTTCTTGTGCACTCCCAGTTTACTGTGAGGGGCAGCATGAGAAGCAGAAACAGCCTTGCCATTGTTCAGCAACAGCTAAAACAACATTGTGTTATCACCACTGTTTTGGTCACAAACCCAAAACATAGCACCATCAAGCCACTACAAAGAAAATCACTTCCATTCCAGCCAAAATCAGAAGAGTCTCCTTCACTTTTAATAGAAAAGGTTTATTTTTTAGTAAATCTTTCCTAAAAAAAAAAAGATTCTTAAATGAACAAAAAGCATTTGAATTACTTTAAGCTTGGAAATGTTAAGGAAAACATTTGAAATGGGTAAGATCTGATTATTCCTAGTGGGAGATTTTGTCAACAGCATCTGGTGAGCTATATACAAACCTCAAGATCGACTTGACAGGTCATCATAATAGTCACTTTCAAAACCAGTGTTACTGCTGTATACTACAAAAAGTAAAGAGAGGCAAGTTGATTCACGTTCCATTTTAAAGGATAGTGGTGTTGACCCAAAGCTAAGTTGTTTACCTGGTGTGCAGACACCAATATATGCACAGAGTGGAGGTATTATCTATTTATTTCATTTCTGTAGAGATGGGTGATAGGTGCTAATATACAAAGCTAGCACCTGGGCCTGAAAACTCTTTGTAATATTTATACAGTTCAAAACACAGAAATACACACCCTTAATTATAACTATTGGTTAGTACCTTATCTTAACAATTTCTATTGGTTAGTTCAGTCTCTCACTTACATTTAAAGTTACAAGGTCTTTTAATTGATGTGCATGTGCTCCAGCACCAGGGTGGGGGGAGGTGGAGGGTAGTCAAAGTTGGTCTCCAATTGATTTGGTGCTCACAATCTCCCACTGCCACCTTTGCCTTTCCCCTAGTTAGTGCAAATTTTTGTTGACTTATACCTTATCCAGAAGCTGCCTGGTTTTCAGATGGTTTTGTGGTGGGATGTTCCTTATTATCAGCCTTCTGTTCTTCTTCAAGGGTATATTCATTGGCAAGGCATTTATTGAATCTGGTTTCACAGGGTGTTGTGACATTTTACAGCTCTATATTCTTATCTAGTGAGAGATTCTACCTTCTAAAATATGTTTTGTCTTTTTAAAAGTACATTCTACCTTCTTAAAGTACATCAGGGAGGAACTACTAACACCATTTCCAATGGTGAGAAACATGAAGACAGTTTGCAAAAAATTAAAATTTCTTTCTTAGGAGAGAATTGCATTAAAGTTCCTTTTTTTTCTTCCCCCCCCCACCCCCCCCACCCCTAGCTACTGCGTTAATGGGAGGCTAAGTTGCACAGGCAAACCTCAAAACCCTGCAGGTATGGGTCTGATATGATTTACTTAGAAACATATTCCTTTCCCCTATGTTGTATAATTGCTACTTCACAATTGTTTGGTTTTCCTCCTTTTTTCCTAGAAAGTTGTAAAGCTCCTAAGAAATATATATCGTGTTCTGATGCTTTAGAAAACAAGTATGGAGCTGCATGTTCCCCTACCTGCCAGATGCTGGCTACTGGAATTGAATGTGTGAGTTTCACAGCTCTGGGATATTTACCCTTTTGGGAAAGGAAGAATGGTTTAGTTGTTATTTAGAACTTTACATTCCTTCCAGTGAAATGAAAGGAGATATTTCTTCTAATGTGATACAACTGCACATCCAGTTTCTTTGCACAGACTGTGGATGCCAAAAATTTACATATATTAAAGAATCAATTAAAGGAATTAATTGCATGAATTAATGAACTAAATTATATTAAATGAATGGAATATATATCCATTAAGTGTTCTTAACTATGTAGTTGTCACCTCTGGCTCAGGTACTCCATAAGCTGCATGTCACTGGAAACTGATAGAACATGTTGTTTACACTTTCTGTTCTATTCTTCCCAGCTATCTGCTGCTGATGGTCACAGGATGCAGGAGAATCAGACTTGGTGGACTTCTGATCTGTCCTAATAGGTTTATCTTATGCCTTTATATTAAGGAAACAGATTAATTGGAAGAATTGTAATAAGCTTCCTTGATATAAAGACACTTGTGTTATACTTTGTCTGAAAGATTGGTAGCAATGAAAGACAATTTTTTCAGAATCACAGAATATCAGAGATTGGAAGGGACGTTGAAAGATTATCTAGTCCAATCCCCCTGCCAGAGCCTTCAAGTATATTTAATATCTCACACAACAGTTATATATTCACAACTTCAGTGACATTAGTTCAATTGACTAGTATATTAGTTCAAAGAAGATTACAAAGCTGAAATCAACTCAAAACTAGAACTTAGCACAAGTTCACTCTTGACACTATCCACATACAAGATAAAATGCATCTTACATCTCATTTTGCAACCTGTTGATCTTCACCAGATACCCACTAAATGTGAATCAGGCTGTGTCTGTGCTGATGGGCTATATGAAAATCTCGATGGCAGGTGTGTTCCTGCTGAGGAGTGTCCCTGTGAATATGGTGGTCTTGCTTATGGAAAAGGTGAACAGATACAAACTGAATGTGAGATCTGGTAAGAATCAATTTTCCATTGCAGAACCTCCTCTATTTCTCTGAACTGTACAACTACTTAACAAAAGCATTTAGTTCACAGTAGAGTTGGAAACTACAACAGTGAACGGAAGGAGTACAGTGACAAAGCACAGAGGTGATAAAGAGAAGTTTAACATTTGACAATATACATTTATATATAAAAGAGCCATGGTACTGGCTTCAGGGATAATTCCTGTCATACGCATATCCAGGAATAAAGATATCCAGTAGAATCTGTAAACTGTAAACTACATAAAGTAAAAAAATTGCAGTTTCACCTAAACAAAGATGAGGGTAAAATCTTCTTCTTTTTTTTTTTTCTGTAGATAAAAGCAATCTAGTATTAAAAAATCACCATCACCACCCAAACTACACAGAACATTGATATCTGTTCTCTTTAAGAGCAAAAATAAATGAGTTTTATATTCTTTCTTTCATTAAAAAAGAAAGCAAAAATTACTTAAGATTTTTTTTTTATCATGAATTAAAGTTCTAGGCAGTCCATAAGCTTTAGTTATGGTCTTTAGATTAATTTTAACTTTGTCACTGTGTAGACAAGTCAATTAAATTAACATTTTATCTGTACAAGTGCACGTATACAAAAAAAAGGGTAGATTAAGGTGGCATTTCTTTGAAATCTGAATATGGCTTCTCTTCTCACTCTTAGCACTTGCACAAAAGGCAAATGGAAATGTGTTCAGAAATCAAAGTGTTCCTCAACTTGTAATCTGTATGGAGAAGGCCACATCACTACTTTTGATGGACAGCGGTTTGTGTTTGATGGCAACTGTGAATACATATTAGCTATGGTAATCTACCTCTTACTACTTATTTTGAATGTATTTAGCATCAAGAAATAGCTTGTTTTACAAGGCTAATGAAAATATTATAGGATACATCTATAACCAATAGAGCACTTTGAATATTTACAAATACTTAATGTGGATTTATATTTCCTGCTTTTTTTAATATATAAGATGAAAAGACTTCTCAAAACATAGGGTTTTTCATGCAATTACAACGAATTTTAGATTCAATAACAAGTTTAAATAGTCATTCTGTGTATTCTGTACCAGCCAACTATAACTTTTGGGGAAGTAATGTCAATTTGACTACCAAATCAGAGGTCATCACCTCTCAAAACAGGCAGAATCTAAGTCATGACACGTTAAAGCTTCCATTATTTTTTTGTGCTTTTATGTTCTAAGTTGGAAGACTCCAGACACAAAGACCATTGGATCTTTGCACTTTTCATGGTTTGTTTTGGGTTTTTTTAGGATGGCTGCAGCGTTAATAGACCTGTTTCCTCTTTCAAAATTGTTACTGAGAATGTCATCTGTGGGAAATCAGGGGTTACATGCTCCAGATCCATCAGCATTTATCTTGGGGTAAGATCTTCATCCTGCTGTTATCCAGCTGAATAGCTATTTAAGCCCATGTTTGTTTCCCTTTTGGAAGTTCTAGCTGTTTTTGTGAAGTGATGTCTTGTAAGTGAAATTATGTGTTAAACCTAGAGCTTCAGTTTTAGTAGGAAAGCCATCAGTTGTTTTGTTGGGTTTTTTTTCCAATTCTCATGTCAATGTTTCAGTCCCCAAACTTCTTCTTTATGTAGAAGGCAAAAAATTTTGAAGTTTACTGACTCAGGATTGAATTGCTCATCAAAAGATACCAATTTCCCCCCCTGCCCAACTCAGGAAAACAATAGTATAAAAGTGAGGAATTCTCATCATGTATGATTAGCAAAATCTCTCAAAATTTCTCTAAGTCCAGATAATATCTGCAATTCAAAATATATCCAGATCTTACCTGAGGTATATCTGTAAAACTACAGCTACGAGCAGTTACCTCATTTCCACCATTGCTTGACAGCTTCCAGAACTAATAAGTTTTCCTGTTCTTGCTTCAATGGGACAGTAGGGCCCAATGGTATGAGATCATCCTAGAGTCATTTGACAGAGAGAAGAGTATGGACAGATGAGATTTTATCCCAAGGAATAGTCACTATAATCAGTACACATTTGCCACACTACTGATTAAATACTGGACAGTTTCAACCAGTTAGTGCCATGGTGAAAAACTTTCTCTGCTTACTATCCAGTTTCATAAATGTATTGTCCAACCAAACTTCTCTGTTCATTATCTAGACATTGAAATACTGCAGTATGACAGGAATAAAGTTATAAGAGTAAACATAGGAGCAGGAGAAAGTAAAAGAACTCAAGATAAAGTGCCTTTTTTCTGTGTAACTTCTTAATTATTCTTAGGAACACATGAAAACATATTTCCTCTAATCTGCTGGGTGCATGTAGATATTATTTCCACCAACTCCAGTCAGAGTGCTAGCACAACTGAAAATGAGGGTGGAACAATAACAGATATTTTTGTTATATGTGGAGATTTGCGTGAGCATACAAACTCCAAGGGGGGAAAAAGCCTGTAAATGGACTCGAATAGAATAGAATAGAATAGAATAGAATAGAATAGAATAGAATAGAATAGAAGCGAAGCATAGATTAGTTTGTTTTGGAAGGACCTTCAAAAGTCATCTTGTTCAATCCCAACGCAATGAGCAGAAATATCTTCAACTAAAACAGGTTGCTCAAAGGCCTGTCCAGCCTGATCTTAAATATTTCCAGGGATGGGGCATCTACCACCTCTCTGGGCAACCTATTCCACTGTTTCACAGCCCTCACTGTAAAAATTATCTTCCCTATATCTAGTCTAAACACACCCTCTTTTATTTTAAAACCTTGTCCTATTGCTACAGGCCCTACTAAAAAGTCTGTCTCCGTCTTTCTTACAAGACCCATTCTAGTATTGAAAGGGCAATCCAAGGTCTCCTCAGAGCCTTCTTTTCTCCAAGCTGAACAAACCCAACTCTCTCAGTCTGCCCTCTGTCCAACCCAGCTTCAGGACCTTGCACTTGCTGCAGAGTTCTGCCTCCCAAGGTTCACATGGGCCCACTTCTTGAGCTTGTTCAAGTCCCTCTGAATGGCATCCTGTCCCTCAGACGTGTCAACTGTACCACTCAGCTTGCTGTCATCTGAAATTTGCTCAGGGTGCACTCATTCCCACTAAGTCATTGGTGAATATATTAAACACCACTTGTCCATCTGGACTTGAGTCCTTGACCAGTACTCTCTGGATGCAACCATCCAACCAATTCCTCATCCGCCAAATGGTCCACCCACCAAATTCATATCTCGCCAATTGAAAAAGAAGGATGTTGTGAGGAACCATGTCAAAGGCCTTACAGAAATTCAGATAGATGACATCCAGAGCTCTTCCCTTGTCCACTGATGTAGTCATTCCATCACAGAAGGCCACTAGATTGGTCAGGCAGGACTTGTCCTGGGCTACTGGCTGTCTTAAATCACCTCTTTGTCCTTTTTTCTACCCTTTTTACATATGGATGTAATGTTTCCCTTTTTCCAGTCTCCAGGGACTTCACCTGACTGCTATGACTTTTTAAAAACAAATGGGAATATCAATACCATCTGTAATAGCACAGCATCTGATCAAAAGCAATGTGATGCAGAGTAAGGAAAATACTGAAACTTGCTTTGTTATAACATCCAGATAAATTTTATTCCAGAATCTGACATTCATACTACGAGATGAAACCTTCACTATTTCTGGGGAAAACCCTGGAGTACGATATAATGTGAAAAAGAACGCCCTTCACCTGATGTTTGATATCATTATCCCTGGAAAATACAACATGACCCTTATCTGGAATAAGCACATGAACTTCTTCATCAAGATCTCTAGAGAAACACAGGTACTGCAGAATAACGTCCTCTGGAAACTGTCCTTCAATTCAGATTGAACTGCACGTTTGATGACAGTTGCCTTGACTCTATGATGAGAAAGGTTTTTCAGAGATGCTATTAACAATTAATTATCATCATTATCTCCAAAAAGGCAGAGATCTTCACTAGAGGCTGATTTTTAAGTCATTCCCCTACTGCGTTCAGGAAACTTTTCAGTGAAGCGTTTGTATTTTATACAACTGCATCATTGAATTTAATCTCTAAATGATGACAGTTTGCAGTTTAGAAGAGAAATAGTCATTCACTGATGAACAGAACCTCATGCACAAGAAGCTAAGAATATATGATATATGAGAGAGTATTTGTAGATCACTTCGCTACTAAAACACAGAAAACTTTGTTGAAATTGAAAGGGAAGGTAAGTATTTGTAAGTTCCTGAACTGACATTGCTGCTTTCCTTTAATACAGGAAACTATATGCGGTTTGTGTGGAAACTATAATGGCAATATGAAGGATGATTTTGAAACTCGAAGCAAATATGTGGCATCAAATGAACTGGAATTTGTCAATTCTTGGAAAGAAAATCCTCTCTGTGGGGATGTATACTTTGTAGTGGATCCCTGTAGCAAGAACCCTTATCGTAAAGCATGGGCAGAAAAGACGTGTTCCATCATCAACAGCGATGTCTTTTCTGCCTGTCACAATAAGGTAAAACTTGACTTGGTTTTCTTTTTATTTATAGGCATAATTTGTAGTCTACCAAAATGCTCACACTCCCAACACTTGATTTTTCTCTTCCTCAAAATGCTTTAATAATATACATATATGAAATGGTTTATTTTTATGTTTTAGTAAAGTGTATATATAAAAAGTTTTGTGGCTCTCATTTATGTTAATCTTCATCCTTTCCTATTTGCACTTCACCAGCACTTTTGTAAGCACAAAAGGTAAGTATGGCATTAACTGATAAGTTTAAAACTTCAGAGTGAAAAGGTATCAGAAATTAGTCAGCCTGTTGATGATGTGTGCTACTGATCATGCTATGTTTACTCTTTTGAAACCATTTAGCCTTTGTTAGAGGCTTAAGGAAACTTAAGAAAAACCTGAAAACACTTGTTCTCATCAGTAAGTCAACAGCACTGCTTAGAAGATGCAGATCAGCCCAAGAGCAAGATTATCATCAACCCCCCTTATTTGTTTTAAATTGCCTACTTTGTTGAAGTGTAAATATCATAAGGTTCATCAGAACTAGGCCTTCTGAAGGAAAATATCCATATTCAGGAGGTGAAAACAAGTGGGAAATGGGGATAATGCTGCAGTGCTCATGGATATCCATGGAAGGCATATGACTGACAGACAATTGTACCTGAATGAATGTGGGAGGTTTCATTCTTTTTAGCTGACTGCACATGATACATTCAGGACTAGTATGAATTTAGAAATACATATCTGGCAAAACATTATCAGTTTCTATTCTGGATGTGGAGACACATACAGTCTTGCTAGGAGGATTTGTAAGTGGGACTGCAATTGCTTTGACAGGTGTTCAGAGGAAATACTAGTTACTCTCTCTTAATAGAACATGCATTGTTTAGCCCAGGAAAAAATACCTTCCTAAAAAATAGGCACACAAAAATCCTAGAATCCTACTTCTTTTTCCAATGCAGGTGAATCGTATGCCCTATTATGAGGCCTGTGTTCGAGACTCTTGTGGTTGTGACATTGGAGGGGACTGTGAATGTATGTGTGATGCTATTGCAGTATATGCCATGGCATGCTTAGATAAAGGTATCTGCATTGACTGGAGGACCCCTGAGTTCTGTCGTAAGTTTCTTTAATCTCTCTTTAAACAGGTTTAAGAAATTATTATTGTTACTGTAAGTATTATTATTATGGTAACTTAGGTAAATGCTTAAAGAAAACCTCCTAAAATGCATTTTGTTTATGAAAGAATCACTGGCTTCAGTCACCTGGTGTATGAAATCTGTAATTTTCATTTGTGCCAAATAAACCAAACTACTGTATCTCTTTTTACCATGGTGTAATGGGAGAGAAAATAATGTTGTCACAGAAAGCAAACTGTTTCTTCTGCTACCACTGTACTGTGAACTGTTTGTCAGCAGAGGGAGCATGAAGCTGCAAAAAAAATATGTTTCATTTCAGAATCATATATCATTTATGATTAAATCACCTACTGTGTGAATGTCAAGGAAATAGAGACAGCTGTGTTGGATAGAACACTGTAATAGAGGAAAAAGATACCAAGGTGTTGCAGAACACCTTATTTGGAGGAAAAAAGAGGATGTGTTATAAATCAATGATAGAATTGTCAAATTTGATGGTTTCTTTTCAACATTTCACTACATTATGCATTAAAAATTGTGGAAATGCCTGCATAGTGCATTTGCAAAAAGGAAACTGACTTAACTAGAACTTAAATTTCAATTTACATCAGAAGCTAATAGCTTCAGTGACAAAATTTTTGATTCAAACTGTTTATTAATTTTGACTTCCCCTTAGTCCTTTGAAAATAGGATGCTATTAATTTCAAAGATTCTCATTTCTCTCTGATATTTACCTTTTTTTAGCTGTCTACTGTGAATATTACAATTCTCATAAAGAACCAAGAAGTGGTGATGCTTATTCCTATGGCTACAACAATAACAACTGCACCTGGCATTACAGGCCTTGTAATTGTCCAAATCAAAACTACAAATATGTCAACATTGAAGGTAATAAGCTATACTAGTGCAAATCAGGAAACAGTAGCATAGTAATTAATTTCAATGCTGTTTTAAAATCAGTCTTACCACTGTTAAATAATGGTGTTATGCTATTTTTGAAGCAGTTTTGCTGATCTTTATCTTCCTACTGCTACTTTAAATACATAATCAATTCAGTACCTGTTCTACATTTAGCTTTATATTGAGCTCAGTCTGTCTTGAGAAGAAATTTTCTGACTTGCACCACATCAAAAGAATACACTGTACTTAGGTAAGAAAACACGTGGAGAGATCACTTAATATTCTTATTAGGCAAATGGATTGAGTTGGAGAAACAAAAAAAATTACTACACGGGCAGACCCTTCTTCTGAGAACGGTACTGCAAACATTTACTTGAATAGATGTCGCAATCAATACTTTTTTTTTTTTTTTAAGAACAGAAATGTAAGACATAAGATTATAAATAGTATAAATTAAATGCTGTTCCCTGAGAAATGTGAAACAAACTTATTCCCCTCTTTTTCAGGCTGTTACAACTGCTCTCATGATGAATACTTTGACTATGAGATGGCAAGATGCATGCCATGTGGTAAGCAACAACCTATATCTTCATTCTCTTTCTCTACAGTAACTGGAAATAATACTGAAACATTTGCATTTTCTCAAATAAGGTATTTTTCCTACTACCTCTCAATTAATGGTGAAACACTGGAAGAGATTTCCCAGAGAGGTGGTAGATGCCTCATCCCTGGAAACATTCAAGGTCAGGCTGGGTGGGCCTCTGAGCAACATGCTCTAGTTGATGGCCCTGCTTACTGAAGGAAGGTTGAACCTTAAAAGATCCTTTCCAACTTAAATTATTCTGTGATTCTATGGTAATAATAGTTCATCCAAACATAACTCTCCTTCAAAATAAACCTATTACTGTACTACTAGTATGTAAAACTTGACTTGTAAATATGGGAATGAAAAGATCTAATTAAAAGAAGGATTAGGGTAGTGTAGGGTAGGAAATGCTATAATACAGAAGCTGTATGAACCTGACTGATACTAGGTAGGAACACAAAAAGTTATGTTCATTGTAAATTTTTCAAAATGTGGATCTTCCTGAAGGTGTATTGGTGTTCTATCTGTATGTGGGCCTGGCCCAGCGGAGCCGTCGGCCTCAGATATATTCAACAACTTTCATAAAAGAAAAGAACACATAGAATAGGCTCAGACCTAGCTAATAGACTCTACTTAGCAAATCTCTTTTTAGAGATTTTTTTTAACTTATTTTAACTTAACGTTTATTACTATCTGGTTTACTTCAATTAAAACCTTATTCAATATTAATGAAAATCCTATTAAATAATGTTTTGGATAGACTCTATCTACACAGCTTGGATTTTCATGCAGATGTAAAAAAGGATAATTTTTTATCAGATTACAAAATTCTAACCTGTGTAACTAGGATCTCAGCTAGTGATCTCATTTACACACATAAAGCATGTTTCCACTTTCCCTGAAAAGTGAGGTGCCCTTAAGCATAAAAATCCTAAGAAAGGTGGTAAAAAGTTACTCGTGTTCGTTGTTATGATGAGATGTATTGATTGTCATTGTTTAAGTCCTTTGATGTGAAGTTTACCACAGAAATATGTAATATTTTCAGGAAAATCTCACTAATTAAGACAATCCCTAGAATCCAATATGAAAATTGCCTTATTTAGAATATTTTAATATGGTTTGTATCACAAACTTGACCTGTTCTACCTTTACACAGCAGGACATGAAAGCACTAGTACCGCACCAGAAATGTCTTCACCTTCAACAGGTTAGTTTGTATAGCTGACCAAACTAGTACTTACACACTGATAGATGTCTCTATATGTGTTTATAAGGCAAGCAATATCCTTTTTGTGTGATATAGTGGCATTACTAATTTCACATATATAAGGTGCAATGATGACAAATAATTTGGTCTCTTAATTATCACAAAAATTTCCCCAGAAATACTTATTAGACACCTTAAGAAAAAAAATTATTGAGAGAACAGTGTTTCCTGAGTGCAGTTAGGCACTTCCAGATATCAGTAATGAAGTATTTCTGTTAGCAAATAAGGATTTCTGTCCTCTCTCTGATGGACAGTGGGATCAAATGCACCCTCAGCAAATGTGCAGCTGACAACAAGCTGAGCGGTACAGTTGACATGTCTGAGGGACAGGTTGCCATTCAGAGGGACTTGAACAAGCTCAAGAAGTGGGCATGATGTGAACCACGGGAGGCTGAACTTTGCAGCAAGCGCAAGGTCCTGAAGCTGTGTTGGGCAATCATTGGTATGAATACAGGCTCGGGTATGAAGGGATTGACAGCAGCCCTATCAAGAAGAACTTGGGGGTAGTGATGGATGAAAAGCTGAATGTGACATGTAAATGTGCTCTAGCAGCCCAGAGAGCCTACTGTATGCTGGACTGCATCAAAAGAAGTGTGACCAGCAAGTCAAGGGAGGTGATTCTATCCCTCTACTACACTTTCTTGAGACCCCACCTGGAGTACCGTATCCATCTCTAGAGCTCTCAGTACAGGAAAGATACGGACCTATTGGAGTGGGTCCAGAGGAGGGCCATGAAAACAATCAGAGAGATGGAACACCTCTCCTATGAGGACAGGTTGAGAGAGTTGGGTTTGTTCAGCCTTGAGAAGAGAAGGCTCATCCTGCAAAAAGTGAAGAAATTATTGCAGCCTTTCAATACTAGAATGGGTCTTATAAGAAAGATGGGGACAGACTTTTTAATAGAGCCTGCAGTGGGTAGATTCAGACTAGATACATGGAAGAATTTTTTTACAATGAGGGTTGTGAAACATGGGAAGAAGTTGCACAGAAAGTGGTAGATGACCCATCCTGAGAAACATTCAAGGTCAAGCTGGACAGGACTTTGAGCAACCTGCTCTAGTTGAAGATACCCCTGCTCACTGCAGTGGGGTTGAACAAGATGACCTTTGAAGATCCTTCCAACCCAAACCAGTCTATGATTCTATGATGTAAAAAATCCCTCAAAAGTTTCATCATAGTTCTTAGTGGTGACTGGCTGTATAAGACTTTGACAATTTAAGAACTTCATGAAAATTTATGACCAAGTATACCAAACCCCTACAACTTAATCCAGGAAAGGAATCTATATATGATCTTAAATTTGTTAGAAATTCCATTAATTTCCCTAAAGACAGATGGTATTGAGAAAACGTTATCAGCTGTGTAAATTATAAGGTACAATTCCATCTCTGCTGTTATGCATAAGTATTTATGCCAAATTCATTTTAAAGTGATGAAGAAAAATGCAGCAGCTTCTCCAAGAATTCTTGTTTAATGTATTCAGTTCACACAGTAGCAAAGGAGAAGATGGATAACTTTAAAAATGTTTCCTCTAAAATATAATGGCTTTTAATAATAGTTACTACTAATATTTAAGGTATCTAAGACAAAGTTTTTACTTCAAAAAATAATTTTCAATTTATATAGGTATGTTGTAAATAGATTATCAAGAACTATTTCTTATCATTTAATTTTTTTCTCTTAGTAACAACAGTGCAGCCTAAAGTAACGAGAAGCTCTACAAGTACCCTACAAACAGTACCTAGTATTTCTTCTTCTGCAGCTACTGTATCAACTGAGACTACAAATCCAACAATAACTTCAAAAATCACAGTTCCAAGATCATCAGCAGCATCACCTCTTGTCTCAATAAAGTTAACAACTGGTAGGTTTTTAGCGTTACTGTCTAAAAGAAATTATAGCAAATCCATAATCCATACATAGTTGAGATATTGTTCTATTAGGAAAGCATTTCAAGCTGTCTCAACACCCAAGAATATGACTCCAAAACATAAAATAGGCAAAGCAGGCTTCCAGAATGGAGACTGTAAATTGAAAATATTCTGAAGTGTAGACTGGAAGGGTGTGGAAAGAGAAGGGCTATAGGTTAAAAATACAATGAAAAATTACTTGCATAACTAACCTGAGAAGCACATTAGAAGTAGTGAGCCAGCTCTGCTCCAGTTGGATTTATTAGCTCAGCTTCAACCTCTTTTCTACAACTGGTTTAGTTATGCAGTCATATTAAAGGAGGATCCAGTCTATTAACTCCAATTAATGTAAGCAAACTACAAAGCAGAATCACACAGCTATTCATGCAACAGATTTGTTTAGTATTCTGAAGTCCTGCTCTCAGGTGGATGACTCCTACAACATAAATTACTTTCTGATTCTATTGTTTATGGGGACTCATAAAAATATGTAGCTTCCTACCAACGTGCACTTCAACTAATAAGCCATCCTGGACCCAGGCTATCAGGGAAAGCAAAGTTAGAAAGAGGTCCCAGAGGAGTCAAAACACAAATTCAAAGGCTGCCATTGTGACAGATGATTATGCACTGGAGCAAGGGAAGACCTACAGTATGATGTTATTTAGCTTTGTAATACAAATTACGGAAAGCTGAAACTGTGGTTCATTTGGTACATAAGAACAGCCAATGAAATTGGCATTTGGGCAAAGTCCATACAGATTTTAGCCAATAAGTGGCAACAAAGCTAACTTTTTTTTAAAATCATATAAAAAACAATCTAATACAGGAGAAATACAGACAATTAGAACAAAGAAAGATATGAGATAATAGAAAACAAATACAAGTAGAAAAAGATTTGTCAAGCTTATGAGATTATGAATACAACAATTACACAGAAAGTATTCAAAGGGTCAAGAGTGATAACTAGGTCTCTGGAATATGGGTAGCTTCTTCATAGTTTTCATATTTTCAATTATTCAATTAATTGGTTACATTATTTATTTACCTTTATTCCAAAAGAACATACAACACCAATTTTTACCACACCAAACGTGACTACAGCCATCACTACTCCTTCCATAACTACCACAAGAAAAAGAACCATGACCACTAAACCAAAGACTACACCTGTTGCCTCATCAACTGCTACTTCAACAGAAACAGAAGTAGCACCTTTCAAGACCACTACCAGAAAGGAAATGACAAAAGCTTCAATATCCACTCAAACTACATCTCAGATCACAACTTTCAGTGAGCTTGAACTAACAACTGCAGGTAAATATCATTTTTTGATATCTGCCAGGTGAAGCCACCACTCACAAGACATATGTCAATGTATTCCTTATAAAAACCCCAAGCATCCTTACTGGTTGTCTTAACACTGCAAATATATAGGAAAGGAATAGACAACTAAAGAAGTGTGATAATAATGGAATTTTATGTTTCTTGCTAGTGAAGCAAGCATTTGACGTCTAAATACCATCTTAAACCTAACATTTCTCTTTGAGGTTGTACTCTATACTTCCTCCAAATTTAAGAAAAATCTCTCTATGCTTCTGTGTGAGTTCTTGAAAACTCACAGATAGCACATAATGTGTCCCCTCTAGCCACTGTAAGAAATTTTCCCAAAAAAAAGTATTGAAATTACACTTTGGGATGTCAGGTACTCCATATGCCAGCAAGGACAGTCTCCTTTGAGAACGTATGACAACATGATTTGCTGGCTTAGCAACCAAAACCAGAGGCTGCAACAGTGTGTGGGGGTAAAGCCTAGTGTAGTCGGAGGGCAGGTGTAGACTCTTTGCCAATCCATGCATCTCCCACAAAGTACTGTAGGGCTGTATGCATCTGTATCTTCTTGTGGTGGCAATTACAGCTTCCTCTGAGGAAATACTACAACTCACTTTAATGAGGAACCTTAACAGCTCCCAACAATTATTAATATATGTTACAGAGTGAAGGAACCCAAGCAGCCACTCTGCACCACCAAGTCCCAGTACATGAGTATAAGGGAGCTGAGAGATTGCCTTGGCCTTACCCCAGCTCTCCCAGAGGATGTTCCTACCCAGTCTGGAACACCTTGGTGGAGAAACATGCACATCCAGAGAGGCTCTTCTTCCCTCAGGAACTCCAGGAAGAGGCAGAGGGTGCTGAATTGTCAGAGGGTGCACTTCAGGCCCAGTTCTTGCCCATATTTTTTTGGGAGCATCCATTGACCCATTTCTCCCTCTTGCCCAGTAAGACTCAGTGCATCCAGTCCTGCTTTTCTTGCTCCCACTCATACTCTGGGGCTTCTGTCTGGGAATTGCCCAGTTCCGTTGCCTTCCCCTCTTGCCCTGCCACCATTGAACAACCTGTGCTTTTCTCTCTGTAGTTGTCACCCACAGAAGACCAACAAAGTCACAGGCTGTGCAGCATCTGGTCACACAGAAGAGCACCCTTGCTACATCCACCAGCAGCACCTCTGTCCTGAGAGAGTCTAGCCCTGCCAGCAGCCCAGAAGTTCCACTGACAAGGATGTCTCCAAGTCCCAGCTCTTTACCTGCCACCTCAGCCTCATCTGTTTCTTCCCACTTCTCTACTGTGTCCTTGACACCATCACAACCTGGTAAGGGTCCCTCCCGCCCTTTTTGCTGCTCTGTTTGCTGCTTCCAGCTCCCACCATTCTCTCTTAAGCAGCACATCCCACACAGGGTTCAGTTTTGTTATTCATTCTCAGTTCCCACTGCCCTCAACATGAGACTCCTGAGACCCAGGCAATTCCTGGGACACGATCCTGCACATGACCCTGACTATATCCTCCTCCTTTGCCAGTTCAGGGGCACAGGCCTTCATTGGGGTACAGACATCCATGACTTCCTGCCCTATAGCTAGCAATCAGAAACAAGCTAACACACAGACCCTCCCTTTACAGTGGTACCTTGAGAATGCACAGTGTAGGGAACAGAAGGCACTGAAAACAGAAATTTATGTCTAGTATACACCTCTAGACAGTTTGGGGTGAGAGACAGAACACATGGCATGCTATCCATCCAATGGATGCCCAGGCCCCTGCACAACCCTTACGATGTTGATCAACAAATACCACCTCCTTAGCCAACGCTGATCCTGGGTGCAAAAGAGACAACAATGGAGGGTGGGTAAGGTGTGCACTCAAATCCAGGATAAAGTTCTCCCACATAGACCAATGGGGCTCCACATGAGTGAGTTGTCTTAGTGTTGAGCAAGACAGGCTCCTTTAAGGAGACATCACAACATGTTTGCCAAGAATCTTTCCCAAGACTCAACCATTCTTTTCTCTCGTCCCTTTCTTTGTAGCAAGGGAGCCAACCAGAGCTAAGACTCCAACTAGTAAAGTAGTAACAGGTGAGTGCTCTGGTCAGGAGAGAAATAAGAGTCATCCATGGTCCATGTCTCTCCCTTCAGTACCTCCGGCTCTCGCAATGGATCCTTTCCAGAACTGTCCGCAACAGGACAAGGGTAGATTACTTGTCAAGCAGTGGAATCTCACATGAAAGTAGTGGTAACACTTGTCCTCTCAAGAACTCCAGAAGGAAGGGAAAAAAAGAAAAATTGCTGGAAGACATACTTCAAAACGATAATAAGCTTGCAATTCTCAGAAAAAGCAGGACAGAATGGGCCACTATGGGAATCATGATCCATTATATTCAACATTACAAATAACTGAAATAGTGAGACTCAGTCTTGACATCTTTCTGTATAAGCTAAAATAAGATCTACCCAGCACTGCCACATAAGTTGATTTTCATTGTACAAAGTGACAAACAAAGAAACTATGCTTTCCTCCCAGCAGCCTTCACCCACAAAAAGACAACCGTGCCACACATTGTGCCACCCCTCACCACCCAGAAGACAACCGCCACCACCTCTGCCAGCAGCACCTCCAAGACCTCTGTCTCCAGAGAGGCCACCCCAGCGACCAGCACAGAGCTCCCTCCAACAAGCACCTCTCCAAGTCCCAGCTCTTTGCCTGCCACCAGCAGCCCGCTCAGCACCCAGCTGCCTCCTGCCACCACTTCCACAGTCTCCTCCACATCAGCTTCAGCCACCACCCCAAAACCTACCCCAACTACCCTAAGGCCAAAGCCCTCATCCCTGAGGACCAGGGCTCCAACAGAAGCGCCTGCCTCAGAGTCATCCGCACCCTCCACAGCCAAAACCAGCACGCTGCCATTGCCTGCTTCTTCTCCCACCTCAACTGTGTCCTCAACATGGCTGAGTTCCTCGCAGTCCGGTAAGGTACACCCCTTCCCACCGCTCTGCCTGCTCATCCCAGCTCTCACCGTGCCAGCCTTCGATCCTTCAGACCTTTTCTCCTTTCTATCAGTGCACACCGCTCGGGCTGTTGTTTCAGTACTTGCCTTCCATTCCCACTTCCTTCAGTGTCAACACCTTGGTGTGGTCTCCTGTGGTGTGGCTGGCCTATGGTGTGGCCCTGGGCAAAAGTCTCTCCAACAGAGCCTGGCCAGCAAGTCTGGGAAGGGCAGATGGGACACTCTGCCTGTTCCTTGGAAGGAGAGGTGCACATCCAGAGAATCTCCTCTTCCAGGCAGAGGCTGCTCGCTGCAAGGCACCCTGAAGGTGCTGTCCCTGTCCCCCATTTGTGAAGAAGAAACCAGACAGGGAGGCTGAGGGCGGGAGCCAGAGACACACTCCTCTCTCCTTCCCAGCAACGCTCTGTACAGCACCGCCCTGCCCTTCCTGCACGTGGCCCCGTGTCATGGTTTGAGCCCAGATGGCTACTAGGACCATGCAGCAATTCATTCACACCCCCCATCCCTCCATGACAGCATGGGGGATACAGTCAGAGGGGTAAAAGTGAGAAAAGTCATGGCTTGAGCAAAAGACACCTTAGCAAGTAAAGCAGAAACCATGCAAGCCAGCAAAGCCAAACTAGGAATCCATTCACTCCTTCCCATTGGCAGGCAGGTGTTCAGCCATCCGCAGGAGAAGCAGCGCTCCACCACACGTAACAGTTACGTGGCAAGACAAAAGACATAACTCCAAACCTAAGACCCGTCCTTCTCCTCCCCCAGCTTTCGATACCGAGTGTGACATCGTACCGCACAGAACATTCCTTTGGTCAGTCAGTGTCACCTGTCGCCTTTGACTCCTACCAGCAACCTGGACATTCCCACCCTATGAGCTGCCGGAGTGGTATGGGGTGCAGAAAAGGCCTTGGCTGCTCAACAATGACCCCATACATCAGGGTTTTACCAACACTGTTTTCATCCCAAATCCAACATATAGTGCTACGCAAGCGCTAGCAAGAATGACCACGCATTTCCAGCTGAAACCACCACATCCCAGAGATCAGGCCTTCTCCCCACCTCCTTTGCCTTCCCCTCCTCACCTCATCCTCCACTGGCCTCTGCTTTCCTCCCGGCAGCCTTCACCCACAAAAAGACAACCGTGCCACACATTGTGCCACCCCTCACCACGCAGAAGACAACCGCCACCACCTATGCCAGCAGCACCTCCAAGACCTCTGTCTCCAGAGAGGCCACTCCAGCGACCAGCACAGAGCTCCCTCCAACAAGCACCTCCCCAAGTCCCAGCTCTTTGCCTGCCACCAGCAGCCCGCTCAGCACCCAGCTGCCTCCTGCCACCACTTCCACAGTCTCCTCCACATCAGCTTCAGCCACCACCCCAAAACCTACCCCAACTACCCTAAGGCCAAAGCCCTCATCCCTGAGGACCAGGGCTCCAACAGAAGCGCCTGCCTCAGAGTCATCCGCACCCTCCACAGCCAAAACCAGCACGCTGCCATCACCTGCTTCTTCTCCCACCTCAACTGTGTCCTCAACATGGCTGAGTTCCTCGCAGTCTGGTAAGGCACACCCCTTGACCTTCCCAACACTCCATTCCCACTTCCATTGGTGTCGACACTTTGGTGTGGCTGGCATCTGGTGTGGCTCTCGGCAAATGACTCTCCAAGAGAGCCTAGCAAGCAATTCTGGGAGGGGGCAGATGGGACGCTCTGCACATCCAGAGGCGCACATCCAGAGAAGCTCCTCTTCCAGGCAGAGACAGAGAGTGATTGCTCGCTGCAAGGCACCCCGAAGGCGCTGTCCCTGTCCCTCATTTGTGAAGGAGCAAGCCGACAGGGAGGCTGAGGGCAGGAGCCAGGGTCCAGCAATGCTTTGTGCAGCGCCCCCCTGCCTTTCATGCACATGGCCCCGTGTCATGGTTTGAGCCCAGCTGTCTACTAGGACTATGCAGCCGCTTACTCATTCCCCCCATCCCTCTACAGCAGCAAGACAGTCAGAGGGGTAAAAGTGAGAAAAGTCATTGCTTGAGAGAAAGACACCTTAGCAAGTAAAGCAGAAACCATCCACACCACCAAAGCCAAACAAGGAATCCATTCACTCCTTCCCATTGGCAGGCAGGTGTTCAGCCATCCACAGGAGAAGCAGCGCTCCACCGCACGTAATGGTTACGTGGAAAGACTAACGGCATGAATGCAAACATAAGCCCCCTCCATCTCTTCCCCCAGCTTTCGATACCAAGCATGACATCGTACTGCACAGAATATTCCTTTGGTCAGTCGGGGTCACCTGTCGCCTTTGACTCCTACCTGCTTCCTGGACACTCACAGCCTAGGGGCTGATGGGGCAGAGTGAGGAGTACAAAAGGCCTTGGCTGCTCAGCAACAACCCCATACATCAGGGTTTTACCAACACTGTTTTCAGCCCAAACCCAACACATAGTGCTATGCAAGCCCTAGCAAGAAAGTCCAATGCATTCCAGCTGAAACCACCACACCCCAGAGGCCAGGCCTTCTCCCCACCTCCTTTCCCTTCCCCTCCTCACCTCATCCTCCACTGACCTCTGCTTTCCTCCCGGCAGCCTTCACCCACAAAAAGACAACCGTGCCACACATTGTGCCACCCCTCACCACGCAGAAGACAACCGCCACCACCTATGCCAGCAGCACCTCCAAGACCTCTGTCTCCAGAGAGGCCACCCCAGCGACCAGCACAGAGCTCCCTCCAACAAGCACCTCCCCAAGTCCCAGCTCTTTGCCTGCCACCAGCAGCCCGCTCAGCACCCGGCTGCCTCCTGCCACCACTTCCACAGTCTCCTCCACGTCAGCTTCAGCCACCACCCCAAAACCTACCCCAACTACCCTAAGGCCAAAGCCCTCATCCCTGAGGACCAGGGCTCCAACAGAAGCGCCTGCCTCAGAGTCATCCGCACCCTCCACAGCCAAAACCAGCACGCTGCCATTGCCTGCTTCTTCTCCCACCTCAACTGTGTCCTCAACATGGCTGAGTTCCTCGCAGTCCGGTAAGAGATACACCTCTGCCCTTCCCACTGCTCTGCCTACTCGTCCCAGCTCTCACCCGGCCATCCTTCGTTCCTTCATTCATTTTCCCCTTTCCAGTAGCAGACGCCACTACGGCTGTTGTTTCAGTACTTGCCTTCCATTCCCACTTCCTTCAGTGTCAACACGTTGGTGTGGCCTTCCTGTCATCTGGGCCCGGTACAGGTCCATCCAACAGAGCCTGGCCAGCAAGTCTGGGAGGGGGCAGATGGGACACTCTGCCTGTTCCTTGGAGGGAGAGGCACACATCCAGAGAGGCTCCTCTTCCAGGCAGAGACAGAGGGTGCTTGCCTGCTGCAAGGCACCCTGAAGGTGCTGTCCTTATCTCCCATTTGTGGGGGAGCAACCCAACAGGGAGGCTGAGGGCATGGACACACTCCTTTCTCTTTCCCAGCAACGCTCAGTGCAGTGCCGCCCTGCCTTTTCTGCACATGGCCCCGTGTCATGGTTTGAGCCCAGATGGCTACTAGGACCATGCAGCGGCTCTCTCAATCCACCCACGGCAGCATGGTGGAGACACTCAGAGGGGTAAAATTGACAAAAGTCATTGCTTGAGAGAAAGACACCTTAGCAAGTAAAGCAGAAGCCATGCAAGCCAGCAAAGCCAAACAAGGAATCCATTCACTCCTTCCGATTGGCAGGCAGGTGTTCAGCCATCCACAGGAGAAGCAGCGCTACACCACACGTAACAGTTACATGGCAAGAAAAACAGCGTGACTCCAAAAGTCTGCCCCCTCCATCTCCTCATTCTTTTCCCCCAGTTTATGATACCAAGCGTGACATCGTACTGCACAGAATATTCCTTTGGTCAGTCGGGGTCACCTGTCACCTTTGCCTCCTCCAAGCTACGTGGGCATTCCCACCCTATGAGCAGCCGGGGTCTTAGGAGGTGCAGAAAAGGCTTTGGCTTCTCAGCATCGACCCCATACATCAGGGTTTTACCAACACTGTTTTCAGCCCAAATCCAACACGTAGCACTACGCAAGCGCTAGCAAGAAAGTCCAATCCATCCCTTCTGAAACCACCACACCCCAGAGACCAGGCCTTCTCCCCACCTCCTTTGCCTTCCCCTCCTCACCTCATCCTCCACTGACCTCTGCTTTCCTCCCAGCAGCCTTCACCCACAAAAAGACAACCGTGCCACACATTGTGCCACCCCTCACCACGCAGAAGACAACCGCCACCACCTCTGCCAGCAGAACCTCCCAGACTTCTGTCTTCAGAGAGGCCACTCCAGCAACCAGCACAGAGCTCCCTCCAACAAGCACCTCCCCAAGTCCCAGCTCTTCACCAGCCACCAGCAGCCCACTCAGCACCCGGCTGCCTCCTGCCACAACTTCCACAGTCTCCTCCACATCAGCTTCAGCCACCACCCCAAAACCTACCCCAACTACCCTAAGGCCAAAGCCCTCATCCCTGAGGACCAGGGCTCCAACAGAAGCGCCTGCCTCAGAGTCATCCACACCCTCCACAGCCAAAACCAGCACGCTGCCATTGCCTGCTTCTTCTCCCACCTCAACTGTGTCCTCAACATGGCTGAGTTCCTCGCAGTCCGGTAAGGTACACCCCTTCCCACCGCTCTGCCTGCTCATCCCAGCTCTCACCGTGCCAGCCTTCGATCCTTCAGACCTTTTCTCCTTTCTATCAGTGCACACCGCTCGGGCTGTTGTTTCAGTACTTGCCTTCCATTCCCACTTCCTTCAGTGTCAACACCTTGGTGTGGTCTCCTGTGGTGTGGCTGGCCTATGGTGTGGCCCTGGGCAAAAGTCTCTCCAACAGAGCCTGGCCAGCAAGTCTGGGAAGGGCAGATGGGACACTCTGCCTGTTCCTTGGAAGGAGAGGTGCACATCCAGAGAATCTCCTCTTCCAGGCAGAGGCTGCTCGCTGCAAGGCACCCTGAAGGTGCTGTCCCTGTCCCCCATTTGTGAAGAAGAAACCAGACAGGGAGGCTGAGGGCGGGAGCCAGAGACACACTCCTCTCTCCTTCCCAGCAACGCTCTGTACAGCACCGCCCTGCCCTTCCTGCACGTGGCCCCGTGTCATGGTTTGAGCCCAGATGGCTACTAGGACCATGCAGCGGCTCTCTCAATCCACCCACGGCAGCATGGTGGAGACACTCAGAGGGGTAAAATTGACAAAAGTCATTGCTTGAGAGAAAGACACCTTAGCAAGTAAAGCAGAAGCCATGCAAGCCAGCAAAGCCAAACAAGGAATCCATTCACTCCTTCCGATTGGCAGGCAGGTGTTCAGCCATCCACAGGAGAAGCAGCGCTACACCACACGTAACAGTTACATGGCAAGAAAAACAGCGTGACTCCAAAAGTCTGCCCCCTCCATCTCCTCATTCTTTTCCCCCAGTTTATGATACCAAGCGTGACATCGTACTGCACAGAATATTCCTTTGGTCAGTCGGGGTCACCTGTCACCTTTGCCTCCTCCAAGCTACGTGGGCATTCCCACCCTATGAGCAGCCGGGGTCTTAGGAGGTGCAGAAAAGGCTTTGGCTTCTCAGCATCGACCCCATACATCAGGGTTTTACCAACACTGTTTTCAGCCCAAATCCAACACGTAGCACTACGCAAGCGCTAGCAAGAAAGTCCAATCCATCCCTTCTGAAACCACCACACCCCAGAGACCAGGCCTTCTCCCCACCTCCTTTGCCTTCCCCTCCTCACCTCATCCTCCACTGACCTCTGCTTTCCTCCCNCCTCCCAGCAGCCTTCACCCGCAAAAAGACAACCGTGCCACACATTGTGCCGCCCCTCACCACGCAGAAGACAACCGCCACCACCTCTGCCAGCAGAACCTCCCAGACTTCTGTCTTCAGAGAGGCCACTCCAGCAACCAGCACAGAGCTCCCTCCAACAAGCACCTCCCCAAGTCCCAGCTCTTCACCAGCCACCAGCAGCCCACTCAGCACCCGGCTGCCTCCTGCCACAACTTCCACAGTCTCCTCCACATCAGCTTCAGCCACCACCCCAAAACCTACCCCAACTACCCTAAGGCCAAAGCCCTCATCCCTGAGGACCAGGGCTCCAACAGAAGCGCCTGCCTCAGAGTCATCCGCACCCTCCACAGCCAAAACCAGCACGCTGCCATTGCCTGCTTCTTCTCCCACCTCAACTGTGTCCTCAACATGGCTGAGTTCCTCGCAGTCCGGTAAGGTACACCCCTTCCCACCGCTCTGCCTGCTCATCCCAGCTCTCACCGTGCCAGCCTTCGATCCTTCAGACCTTTTCTCCTTTCTATCAGTGCACACCGCTCGGGCTGTTGTTTCAGTACTTGCCTTCCATTCCCACTTCCTTCAGTGTCAACACCTTGGTGTGGTCTCCTGTGGTGTGGCTGGCCTATGGTGTGGCCCTGGGCAAAAGTCTCTCCAACAGAGCCTGGCCAGCAAGTCTGGGAAGGGCAGATGGGACACTCTGCCTGTTCCTTGGAAGGAGAGGTGCACATCCAGAGAATCTCCTCTTCCAGGCAGAGGCTGCTCGCTGCAAGGCACCCTGAAGGTGCTGTCCCTGTCCCCCATTTGTGAAGAAGAAACCAGACAGGGAGGCTGAGGGCGGGAGCCAGAGACACACTCCTCTCTCCTTCCCAGCAACGCTCTGTACAGCACCGCCCTGCCCTTCCTGCACGTGGCCCCGTGTCATGGTTTGAGCCCAGATGGCTACTAGGACCATGCAGCAATTCATTCACACCCCCCATCCCTCCATGACAGCATGGGGGATACAGTCAGAGGGGTAAAAGTGAGAAAAGTCATGGCTTGAGCAAAAGACACCTTAGCAAGTAAAGCAGAAACCATGCAAGCCAGCAAAGCCAAACTAGGAATCCATTCACTCCTTCCCATTGGCAGGCAGGTGTTCAGCCATCCGCAGGAGAAGCAGCGCTCCACCACACGTAACAGTTACGTGGCAAGACAAAAGACATAACTCCAAACCTAAGACCCGTCCTTCTCCTCCCCCAGCTTTCGATACCGAGTGTGACATCGTACCGCACAGAACATTCCTTTGGTCAGTCAGTGTCACCTGTCGCCTTTGACTCCTACCAGCAACCTGGACATTCCCACCCTATGAGCTGCCGGAGTGGTATGGGGTGCAGAAAAGGCCTTGGCTGCTCAACAATGACCCCATACATCAGGGTTTTACCAACACTGTTTTCATCCCAAATCCAACATATAGTGCTACGCAAGCGCTAGCAAGAATGACCACGCATTTCCAGCTGAAACCACCACATCCCAGAGATCAGGCCTTCTCCCCACCTCCTTTGCCTTCCCCTCCTCACCTCATCCTCCACTGACCTCTGCTTTCCTCCCGGCAGCCTTCACCCACAAAAAGACAACCGTGCCACACATTGTGCCACCCCTCACCACGCAGAAGACAACCGCCACCACCTATGCCAGCAGCACCTCCAAGACCTCTGTCTCCAGAGAGGCCACCCCAGCGACCAGCACAGAGCTCCCTCCAACAAGCACCTCCCCAAGTCCCAGCTCTTTGCCTGCCACCAGCAGCCCGCTCAGCACCCGGCTGCCTCCTGCCACCACTTCCACAGTCTCCTCCACATCAGCTTCAGCCACCACCCCAAAACCTACCCCAACTACCCTAAGGCCAAAGCCCTCATCCCTGAGGACCAGGGCTCCAACAGAAGCGCCTGCCTCAGAGTCATCCGCACCCTCCACAGCCAAAACCAGCACGCTGCCATTGCCTGCTTCTTCTCCCACCTCAACTGTGTCCTCAACATGGCTGAGTTCCTCGCAGTCCGGTAAGAGACACACCTCTGCCCTTCCCACTGCTCTGCCTACTCGTCCCAGCTCTCACTCTGCCATCCTTCGATCCTTTTATCCTTTTCTCCTTCTAGCAGTGCACAGCACTCGGGATGTTGTTTCAGTACTTGCCTTCCGTTCCCACTTCCTTCGGTGTCAACACCTTGGTGTGGTCTTCCTGTGGTGTGGCTGGACTATGGTGTTGCCATGGGGAAAAGTCTCTCCAACAGAGCCTGGCCAGCAAGTCTGGGAGGGGGCAGATGAGACACTCTGCCTGTTCCTTGGAAGGAGAGGTGCACATCCAGAGAGGCTCCTCTTCCAGGCAGAGACAGAGGGTGAATGCATGCTGCAAGGCACCCTGAAGGTGCTGTCCTTGTCCCCCCTTTTAGGGAGAGTCACCGTACACGGAGGCTGAGGGCAGAAGCCAGGGACACACTCCTCTCTCCTTCCCAGCAACGCTCTGTGCAGCACCCCCCTGCCTTTCATGCACATTTTCCACACGTCATGGTTTGAGCCCAGATGGCTACTAGAACCATGCAGTGGCTCTCTCAGTCCCCCCACGGCAGCATGAGGGAGACAATCAGAGGGGTTAAAGTGAGAAAAGTCATAGCTTGAGAGAAAGACACCTTAGCAAGGAAAGCCAAAGCCATGCATTCCGGCAAAGCCAAACAAGGAATCCATTCACTCCTTCCGATTGGCAGGCAGGTGTTCAGCCATCCACAGGAGAACCAGCGCTCCACCACACGTAACAATTAGATGGCAAGACAAACAGCATGACTCCAAACGTCTGCCTCCTCTATCTACTGGTTCTTTTCCTCCAGCTTTCCATACTAAGCATGACATCCTACTGCACAGAACATTCCTTCTCTCAGTCAGGGTTACCTGTCGCCTTTGACTCCTACCAGCTTCCTGGACACTCACAGAAAACGTGCTGCCGGGGCAGTGTGAGAAGAAGAAAAGGACTTGGCTGCTCAGCAACAACCCCGTACATCAGGGCTTTTCCAACACCGTTTTCATCCCAAATCCAACACATAGCGCTACGCAAGCGCTAGCAAGAAAGTCCAATCCATCCC
>VXBJ01002448.1:124585-157938 GCA_013400055.1 Nycticryphes semicollaris
CAACAGTATAAACAGAAGAGAATATAAATCTCACCTGCTTATTTGAACTATTACTTCACCAACCTGTGCTTTATTCCCACTAATTCAGCAACCGATATGTAAGTCTACAACTACTGCTGCTAACTGCTGCATCAAGGGACCTCACATCCTAGAACTGACATTATGCAGTCACCAGCTTAAGTTCTGGTGCTAAAAACTCAGAGGAAGAAAGGGATTTTCCTTCCTCCAAGTACTGTGCAAAAGGAACATGTACCATTCAGCATCTTCGTTAACAGATCATACGAGAGACTTTCTGTAAGCAGTCCAATGTACTATAAAAAAATCTTTATTATTTTCAGAAGTGCAAAAGCAGAATGGTGGAATCAAATCTTCTTAGCTTTGCAGTGAGGTTTCAGGCCTAGTAACTATAACTTTTTGAAAGTTCAGTACAATAGGAAGGCAGAAACTCAGTACACCTGAGCTGCTGCAGTGGTCATGAGAAGTTTGAGTCAATGGCTGCACTGTTTATAGTTCTGTTGTTGACAGAACCATTGGGAATCTAAGGGTTCTCTCTTTCCTCTAAATGTTACACTGTACGGAAAAAAAAAGTTGAAAAGGTATAAGCCTAAAATATGACATACAAATGCTAACACATCCTCCCTCTCTTCCAACCAGGTTGGATGTTGAGAAGATGATGGTCACCACAGCATGCGGCTGCTGTAGGCCGCTCCAGATTCTTAAGAAGGAATTCCAACTACCATGCCAAGACCCAGAAAACCCTGGAAAAAGGCTTATTACAGAAATAATTGTATTTAGTGGTTGTGCTTGTGACTTTGACAGTTGCCTACATTAGCCAGGCCTCCAGCTGGCCACAGATACCTTTTTTTTTTTTTTCCCCAATTAAACACTGATCACAATTTAACACTTCCACAGTGACTGCTCATTGCTGGCAGCTCTCTCGTATTCATTATACAGGAGAGCCTTGCAGCAAGGTTTCCTGAGCAGCTCTCTGGAGTGTCAATGAAGTCAACTGATAAATCACTCCTGATCAGGAGGGGGTGGGGGGGAGAGGTGTTAGGAGCAGGTGACAAAAGTGAAAAAAAAAAAAAAAAAAAAAAAAAAAAAAGTGGGCCAGGTATTTAACCAGAGGCTCAGAACTGGCCTAGGCAATGTGCAGTAACAGAAATTTGACTTTCCAATAAAGTAGAAGGAATCAAATTTGCTAACTTATTTCTCGTTATTTGACCTGTTATTTTAACTGCAGATAGTTAAGATCACTACAGCTGAACTAGGACCTGTGGAATAGCCCATTACTTCACGGGGAGGGGAGACAACTGAGGTGACCTGATCCCTTTCCTTTGAGAGTGGACTTGTCCGCAGCAGACTTGTGCTTGTCCTCCATACAGAGCTGTTGTCAGAGAACAAGGTGCTACATAAACACTTGATGTGGTGGGATGTTTCTAGAAACATTAACACAGACAGGTAGCAGCTCTTGGAGAAAGAAGAAATTTGCAGGTCATTTCTCTGCAAGAAATCAAAGACCACATTTCTAACAGCACACAGCTAGTTCACTCACAAGCAATTTGTACTTGCTGCTGGCAGAAAGTATTCTTTACTATTTTGTTTGCAATTCATTCAAGAAAAAGTTGTATGAAGGCACAAAAGCTCATAGGGCCCAGGTTTGGGTTTTTTTCCTTTTCAGTAAGTTGCAGAGAATTACTAGGAATCTCAAGCATACACTTAAAGATTGTGAGGTTATTTAGCAGTCTAGATGTTCTTCTTTCACAGCAACATCAACTTTTTTGTTTGTTTTTACAAGACCTGCCTGTATGTGACACAGGTGTGGCATTTCATAACCTCAACCATACCCCACTGTCACACCAGTGTACTGTACTGTCAATATACTTACTGTTGCTAAACACTATAGGAAGAAAGACTTTTACATGGAGGGCTTTTTTAGGCAGGTCTGGTTTTGGTTTAGTTTGTTGGTTTTGTTGTTGTTGTTGTTTTGAACAGCAGAGTATTTGTAACATATCAAACACACCAACAAAAAAACCCCATAAAAACACCTTACTGGGGCAGCAGAGATCTGCAGGCCAGGTAAGACTCAACTGAACACAACCCACCAGTAGTTTGCAGGAAAGAATTTACTATTACACATCAACTGTTGTTCCAGAACCACCATTCCATGCAATTGTTCTTTACATTTCCATGCCCCTGGACAAAAAAAGACAGTTTTAATACTGTTCTAATCATTTATTTAATCTTAATACGTTCTTCTGATGAATATAGTCTAATATATAGTCTTCTATATGAAAATTCTCCACTTAATTTGACAGAACTTTGTTTTATACAAATAAGACAATCACCATAAATGTTACATACTGGAGTGTAGGTCAAGAATGAACATGCGCTATCTGTTTTGCTATTCAGTTATTTTCACATGTCAATGCCTGGAAATACTGTACTTAAAAACAATAACACTGTTTACTGCAGAAATTACTTTGTCTGCTTGACAGGATACATCACTTTGGTAAGTTAACCATCATTCACAAAAAAATAATCAAGTATTTTTCCTTAATTTTTTTCATGTTTCTGCTCATGGCTTCATTGAGCTGACACTTAATACAGAGTGTGAACAGTCATAAGATTAACATAGTCACCACTGAAAAGACATTTTCCCTTACCCCCCTCCTTCCCACATTTTAGCACAGCTTGAACCAAAGCAAAGCAAACGAAGTAGTGCAGTGTCTCCAGGTGTCCTTTAATGAGGGCACAGAACATTTTCAGGGGTAGATATACAACAGGATTTGGAAAATATGAAATAGAAGCTCCTCCCCTGTCTTTGCTAAGACTCCCTTTAGTTCAGCACATCAGATTTTTAACATAGCAGCCAAGAGCATGGTTAAGATAACAGGACTATTAAAGAGACATATAGCATCTAAAGGACAAAACAATGTAGTTCATTAATATTTTGCCAACTGCCCAACCTGACTGCAGGAATTGCTCGTAAAGTTTTTCAAAGACAATGTTTGTGATCAAATAAGTTTGACTAGACACTTGAAAGGCCATAAAAGGGGCCAAGTCTTCAAGACAACTTTTGCAGAAAGACCAGGTCTATAGCCAAGATTTCAATCATAATATCTGTAACCAGCCATTTCTGGAAAAAAAAAAAAAAATAAAAAAAATTTCCCCAAATCCACTCACCACAGCCAAACTTTTTGTTCCTTATTTTTCACTTGCATTCAAACCAAATTACAGTTTCATCATTTAACTCAAAGCACTGAAGAAAAAAAAAAACAACCAAAACAACAAAACACCAAGGCACACTCAATCATGTAGAATGGTGTCCCCTGCTGTGCACCAGGCAGCATGACAGGAGCCTCATTTAAATGTATTCTCAGTGTCATCACTATCACTCAAAACCTTTATTTCATGGGCATACTCGGCTCTATGTGTTACGAGACACCAGTGCCAGTCTTCCTTTAAATAAACTTAAGGAAATCTTGATCTGAGGCTCACTTCTCATATCAGAAGCAGCCAACCTTCATTGTGACTTGCAGCACTTGCTGACAACTGCCAGCAGTTTCTAACTGCACTACATCACCTGCTTTGTTTCAGTAGCCTTTGGTGCACCTCAAGGCTTGAAGGGTGCAAGAAGAGTTGTGTCCACTTACTTTTGCAAAGAAGCTGCAAAGAGTTTCCTGATGTGGAACAAGTGACAAAGGCTTTGGTTGCGAAAACCACTGTAAAAGCTGAACTTTCTGGGGCCTTCTACTCTTGGTCTCAACACAAGTCTTCTATACCATGGTGGATATTTTTACCACCGACAGACAGGCAACTGTTCAGCTACCAGTTATTCAACCTCTTTAATTTTAACATTACTGTACACTGGGAAAAAAATAGTTTAAAATTACATTTTCATCTAAGAGTGCATGCCTTACAGCCCTTCAAGGGCCTGCTTCTGCCCATTTCTCCCTTATACCAGAGTGTGCAGTTAGTTATATCACATCATTAGCACTATTACTTGCTAGGTCCGATGGGAAACAGAAAAAACACAAAACAGAATATTTAACTTCAGTTTGACTAACAATGAACAAGCATGTACTCATTCACCACCTACCAGAGAAGCTCACCTCATTATTGAGATAAGCAGAAGGATTAACAATAGCTTTTGTGATCAATCCACTTTCCAAAGATCAGAAAATATTAAAATGTAAAAGGATTACAAGATTAATACTTTAAGACTCTGGTCCTGTGGCATTTTTCAAATACAAAGATTGGCGACACTCAACATAAACATCCACTTGAATCAGATGCAAATAAATCTTGGAATCTGCCCTTCCATCCTGTACAAAACTTGAGGCAATGATCGGCTTCAAAGTTTTGACTCTATGTTAACATCTGAATTAACCTTACTGAGCAGCATTCCATTGGGTTCTGTCAGCTCAGAGCAGAGGGAACACCTGTTAAAGGCAAAATGTTACTAGCTATTTCTAGTTGAAATCCTTGATTAAGACATCTCAATCAATTTCCCTTTAACAAGTTTAAAAGCCTGACCTCTGCAAGAAAAAAAAAAAGCCAGGAGCACAAGACAGCCCTCCCATCCTTTGTGAAGCACACTAAAAGCCAGTTTTAATGTAAAAAGTCACTTCTCTATACTGTACATTTCAAAGTCTTAATTTCAAACAAGGGTCAAGTCCTATTAAGGCAGGGAGTTGGTATTGGTTAACATTGCAGTACTCAGACAGTGATGTACAAGACATTTATTTGCAGTATGATGACAGCGATATAAATGGAAAAACCCAAACTGACATGGTTAATATTAAAACTGTTCTGACAGCAATTCACATAATCTCTGAGATACAGCTTCTTTACTTGTTCGTAGTGTGAGCCTGTACATCTGAAAAAGAACATAAAATAATATTTAAACACAGTTTGGCATTAATGCACAGTCAACTAGTGAAAGCCAGGAGTTACCTCTTGTTTTCTTAGACTTGGCAGGAAGAAGACCTTAAGTTAAGGCATTCTGAGGCAGCCAACCACTGAGTGACACAGTTTTTTCAAAGCATAAGCTTCAAACCATTGCTGAGAGTTACTGTTGTTCTAATATTTTTAGGTTTTAGCAGCAAGGTATTGTCCAAAGTTTTTCTGCAAGAGGAGTAAATGTTGTGGGGAAAAGTCTAAAGACTCTACCACCATTTGTTCACAGAAGAGGTGACTTACCACCCAAACTATGTTCTTAGTCCTCGGTTAACTTTGATACAACCTCTATCAAAATGCTTGAGGAAGAATATTCTTAAATTGTGTTCATTTTCTTGTTTTCTTTTAGCCAATCGTTCTTTTAATTTAAAATGACCAAGGGTATTATACTTAATATTTTCCAAGGTGCACAAAACAGAAACATTATGTGTTTCCAATCTCCAAGACAATGTGGGACTCCAAAGACAGTCTAGAATAATACAGGGATCTCTTCCAACAGGAAACAATTGCTAGGAAGCAGCTGCTTACCAAACTGGGCCAGGACCAGCTGCTATAATTTCAGTTCTGGCTGAAGTCTGTAGTCACAATTAGCTATTGCAACAGTTACTTTAAATAAATACCTGAAGGAGTTTCAGATACACACAGATATTTATTGCAAATAGTAACTTGTATTCAAGCTGTAGATACTTAAACAGGTACCTGTGCCTGGAGGTTGGGTTCAAGGCGCAGTAAGCATCCAATCTGAGTAGTTTTTGTATGTATGATACCAGCACCAACAAAGTTCGCAGGATTGGGATCTACCTCCTCAAGTAGGGCTGATCCAAAGCCAATTATCTAGGAAAGAAACCCAAAAGATTTAGCTTTCAGGACAATTGGACAGCAATACCAAGTCTACCCAAGCAGAGCCACCAACTAGCAAAAGGAGAAGTAATTTTTATTAATTTTTTTTCAAAGCGTTCAAGACATTAAACCAATTTTATTACAACAAGTTTTTGAAGTGACAGAGTAACCCTGATAATGAGCTGTTGCTACAAAAAAGAGGTTCTTCTCAAGAGCAACTGAAATAATTTAGATTCAACGTCTCTGTTTTTCATAAAGCCATTCCAGTTATGCTAGTCACTTCCGTTTGCTTAAGGCAGCCAGTTTACAAAAAGTCAGTTTCCTTTTGTAACTGATAACTCTAGAATGAATTAAGGCTTGAAGTATCTTCCAACCCAGTTTTTAGCACTGAATTGATGTTTTCCTAAATAGCTTCAAGTTTCCAGCTGCTATATCTGATTCAAGTCACGCTGAGGAACAGCCCATTCAGCCCAGCACCACCAATGGTCTGCACAATGTGGACTTAATGCTTTGAAAGGATGATCCAATTGCCTTATAAACCAAGATGAACAGTTCCCTTATAGCACTAGGCTTACACTACAAATTAAAAATACCACACTACCACCCACCTTTGCTTTTGTGATCTCTGCATCCATCGGGTGTTTTGCTTTGAAGATATTCTGTACTTCTTGTTTTGGACTGCAAGACAAGGCAAGACGAATACATGGTATAACACATGTATTACTTACAGCACCGTTCAGCAGCAACTAATTATATTAAGAGAGTTAATAATTCATTGGATTAATTGCAGGATAGGACACTGCACCAGCTGCATTACAATATATCCTTTTTTCCCCTCTGGCCACCATAAGAATCCCAAGCCCAAATACAGACAAACTCTTACTTGCTCAGTTGCTTCCAACGCTGAAAGAAGTCTTGAGAAGACATCTCTGTTGGCTGGAAAAATTTATTCAGTGTGATAGGTAATTTTACCGAGAGATTTTGAAATGTTCCACCATATCTGCACATAGAATAGAAAAAACACGGTGTATGCAGCACAGTGTCAGCAGTCTCTCAGCCTAAATCAACCGAACTGAGGGTGAACACTAAGGTGCAATTGCTTATGACTAAAATCCATCAACTGCAGATAATGTTATTTCTAAAGACACAACTTTAATCCACTGCTAAATATATTTATTTGCTCTGCTTAGATGGCACATGAAGTGAATTGGCAGAACTTCTAGTAAGGATCTCACAGTTTCAGCATAGGTTATCTTTGTAGATAGCACCCAAAGGAGTGAAAATATATCCCTGTGAAAACATACCACTAAGAACCAGTTTAGACTAGAGTAACAGAATGTAGCCAGAGACTGATATTGAGTGAACAAAACAAGATTCTATTTTTGGCTGCATGCATTTCCAGTTCAAGTTGTTTGCAGAGATGTTCTTGGTTTCCAGAAGGGAGAAGTTACTGTGTATATTCCTATCGAGATTTCTTAAGCCAACAGGAAGGCTGTTTTATATGGATAGTGGAAAGAGAAGTCATGGAGACATTTTATCAATAGCTGCTTCTTGATTAGGTGTTTGGGGTTTTTAAACCACATTATTGCAAGTGGATTCCCTACTTCCCCTAGCAGCTTAAAGCTTTGTTAGATCAATTTTTCAAGTAAGCTGTCTGAGATAGCTTTGTGTCCATATTCTATAATTCAGTCAAAAGAACAGGACAAATGTAACATCTTCTAATTAATTCACTAGCATTTCAATCTTGTGTTTTACCTGAATTGAATGTTCAGGATTGGAGCTTCCATGAAGTCTGACACACATTCAATGTTCACAACCTGTTGAACCTGTGCACCTCCATCCACTGTGGGGTCAACAGGTTTTGTCTGAAGATTCAGGCATAAGAAGTGGTTAAGGAAAATTCATCCGTGAACTGGTAACTTGAAAAATTGGCAAACCCTCTAATAAGCTACAAGAGGAATTAGCATTGTGTCTGCTCATGCTAATGAATATTCAAAGCCCAATTATTGTACAGAAATCTTTTATGGTTTTGGTTTTTTTCCTTCCATACTGACACAACTGGAAGCAATAACCCCCACAATTCTGTTATGTCCATATTCTTAAAGAAAGATATGCTCAAAAAGGTATGAAGGAACAGACAGACTTCACAATAAAACCCACTGGACTATCTTATTTTGACATGAACATGTGATGCTTTGAACCAAACAAGGTTGACTACATAGTCTCCAAGAAACTCTAAATTTGTACTACCAAGCATTAACGATGAATTATAAATTAAGAGCTTAAAGTGTCATCATCATGTACTTGCTTTCTTCTACCTCCACCTCACGTCTGAGGTTATCTGCTAACACAGGACTTTGAAGACACCACAACTGTACCCCTGTTACTTCATGACACTGGAGAAAGCTACAGAGTTATATTACATTTATTCAGCCCAATTTCTCTTTATATCAATAGTAACATTTGTGGTTTTAACCAGAGCTTTAAGGAATATCCCATCTCTGGTCAAGACTTGTTCTTTCTACAGAATGTTTACTTTAGAAAGTTATCAGCAAAAGTTTCTCATTTCTTCATGTTCAAGGACACTATGCCCTAATCCAGAAGCTTTATTACAATTTTGTGAGGTATAAGAACCACAAAACCCAAATAAGAACAGACACAAGCTACTGTATTTAAGGATATTTGACTGTAGGTCATCTGAGCAGATTACTGTTGGAGTAAAATTCAAGAATTGTGTTGATGTCTTATTTCCATAGAATATGAACATACGTCCTAGAAAAAAAAAGAAAAAAAGACATCAGAATTTTTAGGCACATCACATGTAATCATATGGAACTATTTGTGCTTCAAGTATCTAATACAGTGGCTTTCTACGTTTCTTTAAAACAGCTTTTGAAAACAAACCATAATTTACATGGTTTATCCCACCAAGACATTTACAGTTCAACATGAAATAATTAAACCATCAGATCTCTCCCACAGTAGCTGTCACATAGGCATTTAAATAATCAGTGGAACTATTTCAGTTGCCAGAGAATGATTTTTTTGGTGGTATTTTGTGTTTTGTTTTTTTTTTTTTTTACATATAAAGAAGCTATTATGGTACCAAATCTGATGCAGAAGGGGAGAAGCAAGCAATTCTGTTGCTGGCCTGTATTTGATTCCCAGCTCCTTCCTAGAGGTTTTTGTTAATTTGTGCATTAATGTATTAGGACAGACATGTCTGAAATGCATTATATGTTATATTATTACAATAAGCTATACTTTAAAGTATGAAGATTGAGGAGAATGTTGTGTAGTCTGGCTACACAAGTCTTACAGACTTACAACTAGGCAGCAAGAGCTAGAGCTTACAGTACCACTTAACACTCCCACTTCATCTCAGCTACCGAGACAACCAAAAAATTTAAGGAAACTAGAACCCACACAGAAGCCAGGGACACACAAACAGTGAAGGTCCTCAGACAGGCTTAGCCTGAAATCCCATTCCCCTCTAAGCAGCCAAAAAATAACTCCTATATGCAATAGCATGCTGGCACTGGGTTGATAATGCAAATAGCTAACCACTTGACCCGAAAGCCCTTACCCAGGTTCTGTCGAAATTCGGATTTCAATCCAATTTGTAGCAATTGATTTTCAAATAAGACTCCATTATTTTTACACACAAACCTAGGAGAAGAGAAGGAAAACATGTTGTAAATTGAGCCATATTTAACAGTATTTAGAACCCCAAAATTCAGGGTCTATACAGAGGATGAAGATTGTGGTTAATCTAGAGTGCATCAGTCTGTGAGAGAGGCCTTTGCAGAAAACTGCAGTTAGAAACAATAATTTTACAACCAAAACTACCACTTGTCGGACACTAAAAGAACTGAAATTCTTATTTGATAGGAAGTCTGAGAAACTATGACGGAAGCCACAATATGCTATATACACACACAGCTAGAAAGGACCAGGCAACAGACTAGGATTTTTCTTATTCATATTCTTGACAACTTCTGAAACTCATTAGGTTGGTGCAGAATTGAAAAGTTTGAAGCTTTGACTGTTTAAACCTGAAAGAAAAAAGAATCCCTTGTTTTATAAGTTCTGTATCACATAAGTCAACTGAGAGCTGGTGGTTTTTTTTCCCCATTTTGAGAGAGGAAGCCCATTCTGCAGTGATTTCTGTCCTTTTTGTCACTCTTCACTGAAGAGTAGAAGAGGTGGTCAGCAAACATCAGCCTTTTGCATAAAAGGCATTTAAAACATATTCCCAAATATCAATATTTTTTGACTATTTACTATTATGTTTTTCCTTTTTTTGAGAGTAGTTGCAAAACTTAATATACCACTGGCATAGTCTCATTTTAGAGCAGCGTGCCAGCACTGACTCATAAAGGCAACTCTAACCTGTGTATTCATGAGCTTGTCAAAATCCACAGCATCTATAGAGGTGTTCTAGTCAAAGTCAGCACTTGTTTCTCTAGTTTTGCTGGTATTAACTTAATGAACAATATAGTTTTGCTTTATGACTATATTCTGGAAGTTGCCCAGCCTTGCAAGGTTTTAGTATTGCTTACTTGTGAAAAAGCTCATCAGCATCATGCACAGTATCAGCTGGTTCCTCAGAAACTACCTCAGATGAAGCCAGGTCAGGGCTAGTTCAGGCAGCACAAAGGAAGAAAGGCAGTAGCGACAGAGATAGCAGGAGTTAGTAAAGACAGCTTAGTGCTTAGTTCTTTCTTTCACCTCCTTCCTCAAAAAATGGCACTGTTAAGTTTAATGCATGAAAAATTTATTAGCTGCCCTAGCTCAGTACACTTAGAAAGGTATTAGGCAACGTTTTCCCACATTTTTCCCACCCCACCCCTCCCTGATTGTTAGGAACCAGCAATTCTTCCCAGAGACAGGTGTTCAGTAGCTTAAATTTATACCTCTTAAAGTACCAAGTCCTTTTAGGTGTTTTATTGAGACAGCAAAAAAGAAGTTTTAGTTCAAAATCATATATGTAGATGTATTTTAATTACTACAAATGTGTTTTGAAGCAGAGGCCTCATCCACTTCTAACTACAGCTGCAAGATAATACATTCGTGTTTTTAAGAACTAAGTGTAAGCAAGAATACACCGGCACACAGAGAATGACTTACCCAAGTAACAGATTAGAAATAAAAGTGACAACAGCACTAAAAAGAAGCAGGAAACTGTAAAAGGCAACTTCTCGGTATCATTAGAGAAGCATTTCATCATTTACAGACAGACCAAGGGGTTGGGCAATGCTATACTTTCTTCTGCAGAAAGAGAAAGCTTTTTTTAGGTAACTTTTGTTTATGAAGCTACTCATATTGATTTCTTTCCCCCCCCCATCCTTTTACAAAAATATAAAGTTTAACAAGCTTGTGTATCCTCTTAAAGTCTTGGTGTTCTATAGCGTGATTAAACATCGCTCATTGCCTTCCAAGAGAAACACAGGATCAAGTCTTAATCGCTGTAAAACCGCAACAATGCATTGCCTAGTATAAAATTTTGATGAAAGTCTCAGAGATCCAGGCAGATTAGTTTCACTAATTACATCTTTTGTATTAAAATGCACTGCAAATTTGTCATGACATCATTCAAAATTTGGTCCTGTACAATAGTAGTACATTCTTTGGCCAGTGAGATGACAGATTTTTAAAGACATTCTATAATCTTGTACTATTTATTTCCAAAATTTCAGCCAAGTAACATTAATGTTAAGCTGCTGTGGCTATACTTAAAAGGGATCAACAGCACACTGCATTTACACTAGATAATTAGGAAGATATTTGTATCAAATCCCCTTAAGAAAAAAATAATAAGAAAAGCACTTGTTTTTACTTGGATTTTTTCCCCCTTTTCACACTTGTTTGTCAGACAGTATCAGAACTATTTAAGTATATCTGAAATTCTGATCATCAGTATCTCTGAATATAATCTGTGTCACTGCTCCAGTATCAGCTTGCCATAAGTGGACACAATACTACTTTATGGAAATAAGAGTATTCATATCAGGCCAAGATAACCCCAAAATTCAAGGTGATTGAGATGCACAAGCAGCTTAGTTTAACAAAGAAGCAAATCCAGCATGAAAACTAGGCAATACTGTGTGGCTAATATCCTCAGGTTGATTACTACAGTCTCAGCTTTTCCATGAGCAGAGGTACTCAAGCACAATCCAGCACAGTGCTCAAGAACACCTCTCTCGCTGCACAACTACCACCCAGGAATGCAATCAATTAGCTGGAATAAAATCAAAAAAGTTATTGCACTACTTTTTTTTCCTCTAATCCTTTTTTAACAGGCAAATTCTTTTTCAGATTCCTTACAAGGTGACTTAATTACCTCGCAAAGTTGTCATCAGAACCAGGAGCAAGAGGTGCAACTGCAGAAGGGGAATCTGAGAATACATCCACCAGCAGACTACCACTAGAGGACGGTGGGGGAGCTGAATTGGCAAGAGGGGCAGCACCCAGACCCAGCAGATCTGCAGATGGAGAAGGAGTAGACTAGGGAAGACAAGACATTTTAGTGTTACACTACAGCAAAGCTAACAACGAAGCTGTGTCTTTTGCACAGACAACTACTAAGCTATAACAAAGTGCCTCTCCCCACCCCAAATCAAGCTCAGAATAAGCGTAGGAGGCTTCATGGACGCAGTTAACACCTTGCACTTCAACTGAAGGTCATTTACAGATGTGATTTTCTTTCTTTCCTTTCAAAGACGTTACACCCATCTAACCATTAAATGAAAAGCCAAAATTCATCTGTCTAGAATCTGATTCTGCAGAAGCAAGATGACAACTTTTTCCTCCTCGTCTCCCTTCTAATTTCGAGGATTCAAATTTAAGTACAGTAGGGAATAAAATTCAAGTGTGCTGCTTTTCTTTCATAAAGAATACAGCAAGGCAGACAGTGGCTTTTACACAAACCTAAGTTAAAAACATCACAGCATCTTTAAAATTGACTTTCAGTTTAGTCCTGGTTTTTCAAGGCTTCGCAAACCTTAGAAACAATGTAAAACCTAAGCAGCACAAACCCAGAGTCTGTAGCTAGTTCAAGCTGCAAACACTAAAGGCCTTAATTATTTTTTTCCCCCCTCAGAAGAATAAATCAAGTAGCCAGTACACAGAATCATGCAACAGAGGCTGCATGTATGCACCCCAGTCACATGCAAGAACAAAGCACAGACTGTTAAACAAAATGTTCATGTATTAGACATTAGCAGCCTACAATATTGCAGGTATGCTGAAGGCGAGTCATGAGATGCATTTGGATTTAGTCTGAAATTTTGGTTTTGAAACCAAACTCAAAGCTATCACATTCTCCACAGACTAAATTTGATGCAATATAATGAAAGATTCCAGGCAAAAAAGTTTTCAGAAGCCAACCAATAAGAACTACAGAAAATGAACAGTTGAACTCCAGTTTGGAACATAACACTCAGCATCTAAGCCAGAGTCACAACAAAGCCACTGATGAAGGTAACACAGCAGAGTTTCTTACACGGCTGCAATGCATAAAGTGAAGCTGAAAGCACAAAACAATTTTAACTGCCAGTCACCTCAGTTAATTTGGCATGCAAAGAGAATTCAGCAACTTTTTTGCTGGAAAGCTGTTTGTGTCCATCCAAAGATGTTGGTTGCGCTGGGAACATCTACTCATACATACCGCACTGACTAAGAGTTAAAAGGATTATGCTTTAATAAACCCAGGAGGGAGTGTGCTACAGCATTTCCTTCTCTTAGGTAATCTACTGCTACATCTCAAATGTAATTGCAAGTTATGCTAATCATTAAAACCAGAAACAAGCATTACATTACGGCAATGATTCATTAATTGACAATAAAATTAGAAGTTTCTGCTGAGAAAAAACAAGACTGTGGCCTAGTCTACTATTACTGAACTGAAATAACACTGTCAAATTGACACTATTACATTGACATCAGGATATCCTTGTTAACTCCAGTGTTGTCCACTTCTAGCAATATTTTTCAAAGTAACAATGTAAAAGAGACTTTTTTTAGACTGCAGACAGTTTGCCTCCATTTACATATTTCCAAAAGAAAATTGCATACAAGCATGCAGTGGGGTGACAGCAGCTATATGTTGCTTGCTACTTTATAGCATACACCCAGTGTCTTACATTTGAGATAAGTTTTAAACCCTTAAGAATCCACTTCAAGGAAACCGTTTGTTCCTCATATATTATCTAAGTTAGTGAAATAACAGTTTTAAAACTCACAACAGCACTGGCATTGACAGAGGCAGGTTCAGCACTTCCATTCATATCAGAGCTCCTCTCCTTTTTAATCTCTTCCAGGTCAGTAACTGTGCCCGGCCCTTTCTTCTTCTTGAGTTTAGCCAAAATAGAAGACTCCCTCTCCGGAAAAGGGGGCATTTCTTCCAGCACTGTAGCCTTATCACACAAAAGAAAAGTATTACTTAGACTTACAGTAAAAGCCAAAACAATTTCTGAGTCTTTGAAGATATACACCCTTATAGATTACATGAGGCAAAAGCAGAAAACGACTATGTAGTTTATTGTACAGTGACAGAGTAACTTATTTTTAAAGCAAGTCTAAAACTTTCCTCCCAAAGCAGTTCTTTAAGAGAACATGAGCATATCACTTTTCTGGTACAGGCCTATTAAAAACAGTTAAAAATTAGAGCATAGCAGACCTACTGATCCTTAAGTCAAGCAGACTACACTGAAACCACAGAAAGTTACTCAAGGATCTAGCCAGACCTGATCATTTATTAGCTGTCAACACTAAGTGTGCCATGCTCTAGTCAGACCTTAGAGCATCAGGCTAGAACAGTGAACTTCAAGACAAAAAAAAAACCCCAAAAACAAAATAACAAAAAAACAAACCCCACAAACCACGGCACAACTACCAAGATTCCTGCCTGCCATCAAGCGACCTCAAAACAAAGCACTAGCCTTTTGGTATCCAAATACTGTAGGACCCTGTACTACGCCAGCTTTCTCTGGCTTCCCAGCTCTAGATGAACATACTTTAATGGTCTTTCATCCCACTAAAGCAATAACAGCTTCAAATTAAAGATGATGGCAACTGAATTCTGTAGACCAAAAGAATCAGCATCTACACTGTGGATCCTTAATCCTGCATTAAGATTTCTGAGCAATCAGGTAAGATTTAGTGGGATTTACTTGTTGACAGAAGACACAGCTAAGGAGTTCTGCATAACAAAAAAACCCCAAACTTTATACCTACCAATATATCAGTACTTGCAATAGTACTGAGCCTCAAGTACTCAACAGCTCTCTGCTGCAGCTCAACATCCGCATTCTTTAGCTGACTGTCACTGCGCAATACATCTTGAATTGTAGTTTTGATTTCTGGAAACAGGTTCACAAACTTGATGTAGGTCGACAGAAGCAGAGCTCGGGTAGGAACACTACACAGATGAAACTTGGAATGTAGCAAGTTGAACTGGATGAGGGGACTTAAAAGATGGGAAGAGAGAAATCATTCAGTTTTTGTAGACGTGATAGTTCTTAATGCATTACTAGCAAGAGCTGAATCATTTGTTAACTGGTCTTTAGGAATAATAAACATTAGATTCTTTACAGAAAGTGTTACTACTTCACTTCGGTATTTAAGAAGGTATTTTACCTTGATCTTGGATCACCTGCTATCAGATTTCCAAATTCTCCCAAGATGTAGCCACCTACTTTTACAAGATTCTCATGGCATGCTGGAGCTTGAAGGGCCTGTAAGAACACATTAATAGTCAAGAGTCTGTAGCATATGAAAAAAAAAAATCTATCTTTTCTGTCACTTCCATGTCCAGTTTCCTGGTCTACCTTCCTGTAAGAGCAGATCGTAAGTCTGGCCACCACAGAGCACTTCTGAAAAAAGCATGATAGGTAGTATGACTCTACAGATTCTCTAACGTAAATATTACTTAAGAGAATTCCTAGGCCCATCCAGGAGCACTGTGGACTTCTGAGGACAGATACAGCTGTTTAGGTTTCTCCTTACTTCTTTAGGGGTGCCAGAAGGATGTAATCATACTTAATTTAAACCTTGCAAGAATATGCTGAAGTTGTCCAAGATAAAAATACTGGTTTTGAGTATGAAAAAAACCATACAGCAGGGATGAGTTCTGAAAGTCAGCTTAAACACTCAGAAAAAGAAATAAAGTGAAAAGCCCATGTGAAGAATCTAAAGTCAGAGCAACAAGGCCAAACATTTGAAAGTACTCTCCTCTAACAGTTCAAATTCCAGTTTTATCAGATCCTGGACAGAAGGAACGGATATATACTTCCAGAAGGATCATCAAGTTATCATTTTGGGTGGTTTGGATTCCCACATGCAGAAAGCTCAAAAAAATAAAGTAGCAATCTGCCCTATAAAAAGGTTCCATTTTTACTACATTTCAGTAATTTTCCAGGTAATGTAATTTCCTTACTAAGCCACCCATTCAATGCCACTCAGCAAACAACAGAAAACCTAGTGTAACCCACCCTACCCTCCCTCACCAAAACCAGAACAGTACCAGGAATTTTCTATATTACTTAAGCCAGAGAAAGTTCTTATCAACTTAATACAGTCACCAACTCTGAAATATCTGTGATGCTAGTTTTACTGAGAGCTTCAGCAGTGTTTTGTTGAAATGTTCAGGATCATATTTTTACTTCTCTCTATTATGGGGCTGAGAGCCCACCTGGTAAATGATGTGGCATTTACCTAATTCCTACTTATTTTGAAAGCAAATTGAGAACAGTTATTCTCACCTCAAAAACAGTCTTTGCTGCATACCCTTGAACATCATCCCTGTTGATGACAATCTGAATAACTCGATACCACACCTCTTCACTGACATAGTCACCAGCAATGCGAATCAAGTTCAGGATTGTATCCACATACCAGGTATAGTCCACTGCATACTTCTCAGCTAGAATTGCAACTTTCAGAACCTGAACACACATAAGAGAATAAAAACAGTTGACTAGCTTCTACTATAAGCTACGTATCAAGATTCACTTTCATATACACCTACTGATACCTCATGGTAGCCCAGAAGTCTCAGTTTCAGATACATCACCTTGGCTACTTGCTCCTACAGCTAAGGTGAAAGATGAACACTGAAATTCAGTGCCACAACACACCAGTTGCCAGCTACATAATGTTTTCCCCATAATGCATTCAAGTATGTTGCATCTGTGGCTTTTTAACTGTGTACTAAGCAATCAAGAGCTATTTTTTGACATTTTTTGTTTGCCATAAAAACACTATCACCAAGACAGGACCAAGTTGGAAAACGGAAATCTCTGGAAAAAAAAATAAATAATTGGAAAATCAAACTAGCAGAGACAGACCAGAATCAAAAGTCTAGCTGCCTTTTTCAGGTCATATTAAGATTCCCAAAACAAACAATCAGCATAATAAGCATAGGAAGAGACCTCCACATAATTTGTTATCAGTTGCATTTATACTGACCTATTCTTTTAGGAGCAGTAAATGAACAGAATGAAATTCACATTATCTGCCAAGTCAGAGAAAAAAAAAAAATAAGGAAACAAATATCTCACAATTTCTTCTCTAATGGAATAATCAGCAGTCTCCAAGTAATTGAGCATTTCAGCCACAATCTGTTGGGCATTGCTTCGGTCACACATTGCGTACAGGAGATCTACAGCTCTTTGTCGTACACTTACATCCCTTTCAGTCTGCAAAAGGACAAACAGCAAAAAGTCAAGATGATTTCATCTTTATTTGGAAAGTACACGCAACTTATTGGAGAGATGAAACTTACTACAATCCATAGTCAAGTCTGAAACAAATGCATTTTCATAATCTTTCAGGTGCAGAATATAGTTCACGTAAGCTATGAGTTTCCCATATTATTATCCTCCAGTGACCTAGGAAGAGGTCACTGGAGACTCAGACAGCTTCCTTAGATAATATTATGAAAATTCAAATCATCAAGTTTTATTGCTGTAGTATGCATATCCAAATCCATACAAGTGATGAAAGGATGGAGGGCTTTGTACATGGTATTCCACTGCTACCTTAAGTAGGGTGAATGAGTTTGTGATCCACTGCGCACTGGCTAACTGGTACCACTGGTACCACTGTGCACTAATAACTGGCTGAAATTGTCAAACTGTCACCAGGTCAATGGACAAATAGCTACCTGCAGGCTTAGTACAGGGTTTCCCTTGTATCAACAGAAGTCCAGCTAGAACAGACACATACTTTAAAGTTTAACAAATGTATTAATATGCTACAGCATGAGATCGAAGAAAACAATACATGAGAACACCGAAAGGTGCAGAAAAATTTACATGCCAACCAGCTTTCCTCTTTCAACTTCTGCTTTTTCATACAATTACAGCCTTGAAATATGACTTTCCACTTTCTTTACTTTCTGATTCTACAGGAAGTTGATCTGCTCTACTGCTACCCATAAGCTATTGCAATGAAGGAATAGTGTCTGAGAGCAGCACGACAGTAATAAACAAAGTCTCTCCAGCATTCATTGCTTTGAAAAACCTACAGCAGACTTCTGATAGTAACTCATTTTGTTCCCAAGTAATATCAGCTTTACTGAAGGGGAGGGGGAAGGGGCATTGAGGCAGGGGAGAAGACAACACTCAAAACAGATTGCACACTTAAATATTTACCTTCAATGCATTGATAACCGTTTCTATGTGTGTTTTCACAGCCTCATGTGAGAATTCAGAGCTGGCAAGCGTGCACATGCTTTCCAGTGCTAGGTAACGCAGATTAGTTTCCCGGTGCTGCAAGAACTGACCTAGCTGGTTACAGGCACGGACTAGTAGATTTGGCTCACTGCACAGAACAGGAGAGAAAGTGAAAGGGTTAAAAGCAACAGGTTCAAGAACAACCAATACAGAATACTATTTCTGCAGTGCAAATTTCTTAAAATGCCTTGGAGTGTCTGGTAGAATGCCCTAACGGTGAAATGAAAATTGGGATACTGTGAGCAAATATCTCTGTTGGATTAGAGTGGTGGCATCAACACAAAACACCAGAAAAAAAAACGAAACAGCAGCAGCAAGAAATAAAGCAATAAAATAAATACACTGACAGGAACACAGTTCATTAACACTGTTCAATTCCATTGCTGTGATTGTGTTCCAATCTAGAAAACAATTTCATATTCTGTTCTCCCCACTTCCCCTCACCAGTAAAATTACGTTTACTGTTCAAGACAAAGCCACAGGTTTTCACTTTAAAAAAACCCCTCTCATAATAGAAGTGTTGTCGCAGCTCACCTGTCATGATGTATAATTAAGCTTATTGCCTCAAACAGCACAGCATTCTTTGCATTTGAGTGTTGTACTTTTTTTGACTTTGGTGGCTCCTGCGCTTTGTTAAGAATAGTTTCCAGGCATTCTGTTAGACGACCACGTACCGCAGGGTCTTCTGGAGAAGAACGAGCCGTTGGACAACTTCATTTTGCTCAACACCCTAATCCCTGTCTTAGGCCTTCCACCTTGCTAAGTCTGAATAAACTGAAGTATTCTGACATATTAAAAACAGTTGACCCTCCCCCAATATACAGTTGGCAAAAGAATTCCAAGTCACAGTTCTATCTGGTTGAGAAAAAAAGTGGAACGCCATCTCCACTATCATGTATTCCACAGCTTTAATACAGTTGATAACATTAAAGAATGTCTAAAAATGGCAGTTGCAACTGGCTTGTAAGATGCAACCTGATTTATCACTTTGCTCTAAGCAATGGGGCCTTTTGAATTATATCATGTTTAATTTTAACAAATCTGAAGCACTTAAAGCACAGACTCAGTACCCTCATCTTAAGATGACAAGCTTGCACTCAAATTTATGGTAACACTACAGCACAGTAGATCTTTGGAACTAGTGTACTGTATAAGAGATGAGCACTGTTGTGATTTGTGCATTACCTGGAGGTGGATAGCATTGTAACAGCCTCAGAAGTTTCACAGATAACCAAGGAGCAGGAACAAAGTAGTACGTATAGTCCTGAAGATCTGTTGATGCAGAAGTTACAATCTGTAAAGTAAGCAGACAGCATGTCAGCTACTGAAGTGATAGACAATCATGAGAAGGACCCAAAGAACACCATACATCACTTTCGATAGAGGCTTACAAAACTACATCACTAGCAATGTTTAACCCAGTACATTAGTTAGGTGCAACTTGTCATACTTATGACTATACCATCAGGTTCCCTAGTGATAGAAATACAGTTTTATAGATACAGTAGTTTAGGAAGTATCTTCCTGATAGCATACTTGCTTCTCATAAGAATGAAGGTGACCATGCTGTAATGACAAAACATTTAAGTAGAAGCTTGACTTCCTTCGGTTCAGCAATTCATAGATTCAGCCATTCACTGTTATAGTTGATTGCTGGCAGGTGAACTTGGAAGTCAAGCACAAAACGGTTTAACTGACTGCACTAAAGCAGAGGGACCAACTAACACCTTCAGAAGTATTCATACTCCAGAGCAAAGAACAGATAGCTTTCAAAGAACAGGTTTATACGTATAGTGAAATGTGATAAGGATTAGATCACGTTTCAGAGTATTCATGAGTATTCTTTTCCCCTCTGATTCTAGGGTAAACATGAATTTGGCAGTAGCTTTGCTCAAAGAAATTCTACCTAATTCTTGCTGCTCCATTACAGAACAGCTTTGCACTTCCCTCAACACTCCCTTGCTTCTTAAGTATTAAGTAATCTTTATATTTGAAAATAAATTTCTCTACATGTAATTTTGGATGTAACACTGTATAAATCTGGATCTAAAACATTTGTCAAGTAATATCCTCCTACGTCTTGTATACTTTCCAAAAGGCAAGCCAAACAAATCAGTAACAAAGTTCTCCAGCACAAAGATGCTAATTTACAGAAGTGCCTCTCCACTCCTCCCTGATGCCCCCCCTCCCTGCTTAACCTCCCACACCCATTTACAGAATATCAAACACTTATAATTATTAGCTTAGCAGCAGCTCAATAGAAGGAATAGGAAGAAGATTCATCCTGTAAGAAGCTTACATAAAGTCAGAAGTACAGGCTGTTTTTTTGAGGGTTCTATGCAGAAGTTTGCAGCATCAGTCTTTAATCCAACTACTCTTTGGCGTTATAGCAACATAAAATTAGGATTAAAAACTCAACTGCACTGTGAGGATTCTTTCACTTGCAAGTAGTGGAGAAAGACACCTTTTTGCAACGTATGCTTAGAGCACAGCAAGGATTACACTAAAAAAGTTTGGGCCAGCTTACAGTTTTCTGCCCTGATAAGCAACAAGTGCTAAACGAGATTAGCTGAACCAGCTATATGAAGTGAAACTCAACCACCTTCACTTTTAATGGTACACTAAACTAATCTGACCTAGAAAGTTGAATAAATTAAGCAACAGTGAAGTATTATCAGGGTTATCACCAGACTCACTCTGCTTAATCTAGACACTGCCAAGGAGACTGAAGTTTTAAACTCTTCCGGGTTCTTCTGTGCCAAAGTTGTGATCAGACTTGTAGCTGCTGTAACCACACCCTAGAATAAAAAAAAGCAATACATTTAATTTTGTAACAGTTGAAGATGCTGCCCATTAACACTTTTCATTTCAACTATTTTTTAATATACAACAAAACTAAGTTTACCCCCATGACTAAGTCCCACATGAAGAAAACCTGTTTGGCTACCAGCAAGGCTACTTACACAGCTTCAAAATCTAACGAGATTTTCAACAGCATGACAATTGCCACGCATGCAGAGCATTTTGTGCTATTTTTGTCTCATGTTTGGATAGTACATCTAAAATCATAGTGAGCTATATTAAAATACAGTCTGGGTTCAACCATCTTCCTGCACAAGAGAAGCAAAAGAAATAGGAGGCAGATCATCCAGAAAATAATTCTGACAGCACAACATGAAGCAAAAGCTTTGTATAACACATTTTCTGTTACTGCAAACCAAAGCATTCTTATCACTGATGAAACATGGGTTTTAATAGCCTTAATTTCAAAGTAAGTAGATAGAAGGAAAAACAGAGTCTTATCCAGAACAATAGGTTTTTCTGAACCAACAAGATAAGAATGATGACATGGACAGCACAGGTCAAGGAAGTCCATGGACTGAGAAATCAGGCCTTGCATTTTTAGTGCAAGCTTAATCTTAAACGGCCTAGGAAAATTAGCATTACACCTATGCAATGTGACTTAGGATCACAAGGCACCAGATTAATTTCTCTGCAGAGAGGAAAGGAAAACTTGTGCATACCATTCTCATATCTCTAAGAAAGAGGTAATAAAAGCTTTATTAAAAAATATAGCAACTAAAAAAGGACAACTCCTGTTTCTTTCCAAGTCTGAAGAGAACAGCAACCTGCTTGCTTGAAAGACTCAAGAAGAAATAAATTAATAGTGCATTTAAACAGCAGAAGTGACATTATTCTCTCTATGGAGTAGGCCTATGAAGCATAATGAAGCTGATTTACCAAGTGCTGGTCATTGAGAAGATGAACCACTCTAGACGTCCAGTCTCCCATGGGAACAAGGTCAGGAGAAGTTCTATATAAACGCAGCAAGCACAAGGCAGCACTCTGCTTCACACTATCCATAGTATCTCTGCATTTAAAATACAGTGGTTAAGTCACAGCAATACTTGTAGGTCAGCATTACGCTAGTCCTCGTATTGACTTAGCATGCCTAGCCAGGTAGCATCATCAACAGAAGTTAAAACAGAAGCTCACTAAATTCTTCCTATGTTACAGTATTTGTTCCTAATTTTGTCCAGTAAGTTTAACTAGTCAAGTTTTCAACCATTACATGTCTAAAGAGCCTCTACAATGATTCTTTGCAACTTGAATGAGTTTTCCTATCTTTTAATCAGAACTGAAAGCTTATCTAATCATGAGAATAAGCTTCTTTCAAAATGACTCAAGTCAAACAGTTAAGGCATATTATGCACATGACCAAAGCTGGATCCTCTCATATGTCTTGCATATCAGATACAAATAAATAACTACTCAACAGCTTCAGTACTTATAACTAGCACTCAAGTCAGGTAGTTATTATCAAGCATGCAACCCACTAATCTACTCACCTTGCCATCCATGCTGCTGGCACAGAAATGGACTGTTTCAAGAGCACCATGCCACTATTCTAATTCAGTGAACTCCCTTTCACAAAGTACTCAATTAAGGCGTTTGTATGTTGCACAAACAAAAGCTAAAAAATGTACTGAGCACTGACAGTTTTAAGAGGCAGTTTATACTGTGCAACCTTGGTTAAATTTTTTTTAAGTTGTTTAAAAATTCAGAAACCTCCAGATCCCCACTAGAAGTTCAGTCCACCTATTCTTTATGAATTCACTAATCCTCAAAGAGATTGAGTTAAAAAAACCCACAAACCTCTTCCTCCTCTCCCTGTCCACTCCCCTCCCTTCTTACTTATATTCAAGACAGGGGAGCTACGCCAAGTTACATTTGTAATTGACAGTGCTCATTCTGCACATATCACATTGGTATGACAAATACATGCATTTTATATATATTCTCTTAGAACAGCAGAGGAACAAAGCCCTGAAGACTGATCTCAGAACATAATACAGCTCAAAGTTAAAACACGTCTGAACTGAAGATGCTGTACTGTGTCTTCAATTGAACTTCACTCTAAGTTTTTGGAATTATTTTTAAGATTATCTTATTAAAACCCATGACTCAGCATCAGCATCATAGTGTTGTCTCCACTATGCTACATTGGGATGAACACCTGGCAAGGGCAGTGCAGGACAGGAGAGCAAGAAGCCTGAAAGCCTGACAGGACCTCGGAACCTGCCATCTCTAAGTGTGCACCCTTACATAGGGAATTCCATGTCTGAGAAAGGTGGAATTGCAGGATAGAATCTCCCTCATTTCCTCCACCAGACCAGACCCATACTGAGCATCAGTTGCTACCTGCTTATTCTTCTCTTCTTGCCACGTACTACCTTTCAGCTCGGCAAAACAGTAACAGTGTTCAAGTGTGGCATTTTAGAGACACTATTGCGAGAGTTCAGAAGTATTCCTAAGATTCTGGCCACAACTAGATAACACACATTATATCCTTACTCTTGTCACCAGCTCACATAATCAGAGTATTTTTGCATTTCCAATATTTGCAAGCTCCAGTGCTTGACATTTAGACTATTAATACAGTTCCTACACAACACATTATATTTATGTAAGACATCAGTGCTTTAGAAAACAAGATCAATGCATATTCCAAAACATTTCATATGCATAGAAGACTTTGAAGGCACTACTTGCACTTGGACATTTTAAGTTTCAAAATAAATTAGCCCTACAACCACAAATTTCATTTTATATTTACTTAACTAGTTCCACACACCTGCCAGGTCTTTTTAGATACTTCTAGCAATACAAAGCAGAAGTCAGAAAGCTGTCAGTGACTATTTGCCATTTACAGGAATTGTTGTTTACATGGCTAGCAGAAGCAGCAAGAAAGCTTGCACAACAGAGTATTATCACATTCCGTATGAAGTCAGAACTACTTAAATAAGAGCTTCAGTTTATAACAAAATTTGTAGTGTAAAGATCTACTTGGATTCATTTGTTTCTTCTTTTCAACAGGAGAGATAAGGAAAATACAACACATGCACTTCAGGGGTATTTACTGCCACGCATTTATACAGAAGAAACTTGATCACACCACTAAACTGTAAGAGCCTATGCAAGATATTGACGTAATGTTAAATTCTGTGTTGTATTTATACACTTACAGAAGCAACTCCATGCTCAGGTATATCAAAGTCTGAATTTACTGGAAATTGTCACCTTATGTACTGCAAGCCCAGGGCTGTATAGCTCTAGGCATGGATTAAGCTACTGCAATGGAACTGAGCTGCTGAAGAGGTTTATTGGCTTATAGTCGAAGGTGGCATGTCATACCTACCCAGCTACAAGTATTTTTGGAATTTCTCCAGCAAATGCTTCTGCCATCTCCCGGCTGCCCACATTAGCAATACAATGCAGAGCAAGCCCCATGAAGGTGGGGTTCCGGCTGGCCAGGTCATTCTTGATTGCGTTGTTTATTAAGCGAATCAGCTCGCTATTAGAGTTCACTAGTACGGAGATGAAGAGATATCCCTGCGAGTCAGAAAAAAGAAAATGAAAATTTATTTTAGTTGACAAATTATTTTTCTATTAACACCACAAATGATTCCTTCAGACATACAGTTCTCCTCCAATTCCAACCATCTAGGCCGAAATAGGTATTTAGATCATAAAAGCTAGAAAGATTAAGTAAACAAATGAATAATGTTAGTGTTATCCTAATTATTCAGTTTAAGTACTTCAATGTATTTCAGTATATACTCAAAAGATCACTTTAGATAAACAAGAGCAAATCAAGAATTTGGCTTGTTATTCAGACAGTTGTTAAGTTACATATACCTGATAAACAAAGCCTTACCTAGGAAGATTTAAGAGATACTCTGAAAATTTAAAGGTTACTTACGTTTTAATGCAAGACTCAGGGCAGTTTCTTAACAAGAATAATAATATCAAGGAGTGCACATTCTAACTTTTACAATTAGGACAAGATTCCCTGTGCACAAAGGTAGGTTTAAATTTCAGAATCACCACTATATCCAAAATAAGGCTTTAAGCCAGTGTGTGTGTGTGAATGAAGCAAAGTTATTTACAGACTATACAGCTGAGGTAGGCTATTAGACAGAACAGCTTATCTTTCATAGCAACTCAGTTACTCACGATTTGTTTCTCTGTATATCTATTGGAACTGAGCAGGTTTACGGCTTCCATGTGACCAAAGTCAATGTCATGCCCCAGGAGAAAGATAAAAAGCAGTTTGCAGACATATTTTTTCTTACTGTAACCATCCAGAGCCTTGTCACCTGGAAAGCAAGAAACAACAGTTCAGCTCATGTTGTTCCTCTATTTGGTTCTCCCCCCACCTCAGTTCCACTGAGGTACCTCATCATATCTACAAGTAACAAGACTTACAGTTGTACATAGCAATTAAGACTGACGTATGATAAACTATGTATCACCCTACAGAAAAGGGAGAAACTTAAGGTTCAGGTGATTTAGTACCTAGATTTCACAAGTTTTAAACACATTCCAGCTTTTATTTGCTCTACAGTGAGCAAAATGCTAAATATACCCTCTTATGTGACTTAAAGGACTACAAGTATTTACATCATTCTGTGCTAAACATCTAAGTGTTATTACAAACCATTATCAACAAATATGACACAATCAGCCAACTGCTGTGTTTTAAAAAAAAATATTCCCAGTCATAGAATACTGGTGACTTATAGCTCTTCCTAATGGTCCGAGACAGAAAAATATGGAACTCAAAGTTGTCCTGAATAAAAGACAGTTACATGATACTAGAAATATTTTTCTAAATCTGAAATTCATTTACAAGGAAAAAAAACCCAAAAGTTTAAGATTTTAATGTAACTCCATTTAGCATTATCTATCCTAGAGGACAGTCATGAGATAATGCTATCACTAGTCCCCAAATTATCCTGCTATGCCCTTAAGGTATTTGCTTGCTAAGAGGCAATATATACATTTACTCAATTTTGATTTTCCTGTTTCTGTTAATAGCAGCTATATATCTTCTGTACATGTTCTCTCGTTAAATCAGTTATCAAACCTCTATCACTGTAAACGTCTTAACACACTTCCTGAATTACACCACGGTAAAGAACTCAGTAACAATAAAATAAAAAAAAAAAGGGTTTTTTTTAGAAAAATGCAATAGAAGAATATCCCAAAGCCTTGAAAAAAAAAAATGAAATAACTTTACCATAAGAGCTTTAAAGCATTTTTAAGATGAAAGATTCACAAGTGTTTCACTTTTAGAAGAAAAATGCATCCTAAACAGGTTTGGCCTTATGCTGCAGTATTGCTATGCTTTTGGAAACTTGTAAAAGCTACATGTAATAGTACAGAAGCTTATAGCTCATCAGGCAGACCACTTGGTTTCCTGAAGAAAAGGGCTACATATGAACATAAACTTTTTGCAGAACATTCCAGAGAATGGCAACAAAACTGGTGAGNTCCCTACCCCAAATCAGGAGATAAACGAGTATGCACTGTATCAGGCAAGCCTGAATGCTACTAAGTTCAGTCAGAGTAGCAAAATTTTTGTAGATGATGTTGCTCAAAAAGCTATATAAGCTCCTTAGCCTCTGCATTCTGCACCCAGAATAAGAAGTCTGCCAGATCAGCGTGCATTCCTTAGTGATGGGCAAGTACACCCAGAATAGCAATAGCACTGCATAAAGTAAAGCTTAAATAAGATATTCCTCACTCACTGCCCTTACCAAAAAAAGCTCACGGCTGCCTTTTTTTTTTAAAAAAAAAAAAAAAAACTTCAGATTTGTGTAACAGGCAGCTAAATACATCATAAAGAATCTAAATAACGTACAAGTTTCTCCTCCTTCCTTCTTGTCCACTGATGCAGAAGCAGGTTAGACTTCCCATGTCATATGCATCTACAGCTCTCAGATTTTACACTAAATTCACTGACCCCATAAAATCAACAGAAACCTTACCACTGTAAACTAAATGTATAGTTTGTCAGGGAATGAATGCTACCATGAATGTGTGAAGCTCTGTAATGTTAGTGAATCAAGAGAAATCACACTGGCACACTGAAGTAGGCAGTGATACAAGGTTATATCTATAAGCTGCAACTATGCATTTTGGAAGTTGTTTTCTCTTTTGACTCTAGAAGCTTTATTTTTTTTCATTTCAAGGAAGAAAACAAACTTAAACACACAGCAGTCTTTTTAATACAGACAGTGACACCCTTTATATCTGAATCTTTAGACACTGATTGATATTTTATTTTTAAATTGGCACAGCATATCAGTTGCCAAGAAAGATCTTTACCTTAAAGCTATTTTTAGGCTGCACAAAGAAAAGTTGCCTTCAGGTCTGTACACAGATGCCACAACATGCCACATTTTCTTAGGTACATGAAGTAGTGTTACTGAAGATACTCATGACAGCAAAATCCTGCTATACTGGACCCCGACAAGATTCTCTGGTAACATTCAGCTCTACAGAAAGCTGCCTTAGTCATGTTTTCCTCAAGTCACATTTCCAGTTTGCTGCCATAAGGCTATTTTCCTGCTGAGTCAGCAAATGAATCCAGGGCAGTTTGCTTTATTAGACATCCAAATTAACATTAGAAAAAACAGAGCGAAAGGTCCAGACTAAAGGAGAGGAAGGAAAGGGGAGGTAGGCGTAGAAGGTGGTTTGGAGTTCCAAGAGTCCAGGAAGTTGAACTGCAGCTGCCTGTTAGTGTACAATTCATCAGCAACACACGGAGGTAGAAACCCCATCTTACCAAATGACACTGGTGTTGACTTTGTGAGATCAATGGAAGAGGGAGTAGAGAGTACTGCAACACAACTGCTTAATGAAGCACACTAGCACATTCAAGTACGTATACTCTGAATCACATTGACTTTTACAACAAAGTATTTATCATGGTTTGGCAATTCCTTTTTTCAGGTTTAGGACCCAACTATTTAAAGCCTACATCCTTCCAAGACACCAGTATTTTAAGAGCTCAGATTAGCAGAGTGCTTGGATCTTGAGGTATTTGAAGTACTTTTGATGGAAACTATGCCACGATATCAAGCTCAAAACATATCACAATCCTACAAGAGAGCAGCTTCCTTCTGCCTACGTACTATCACAGAAAAGTATTGTAGAATCAGTAACTGAAATGCTTTTTCTTAAGACAGAAAGTTCATTCACTTGCTTTAAAAAGTTTCTCTTCAAATTCTCTCCCTCCCATGTAGCAATTTGCAAAGAGTTAAAAAGCTTCTATTTTAAACATTACTAACAAGTCTCATTGCTTAAGTATGTGGTAAGATGCACAGCTTCCCTCAGCCCCAAGCAAACATCCAAAAAAGAGCAGAAGGAAATCTCACAAGTTATCTGTATTGCAATATACAATAATTTCTTTTAACTCAGCTCATTTTTAAATGCTTTCAGCAGTATTTGCAAGTACTGCAAAGCAAGTTGGCAGAAACAGGAAGGATTCAGAACACACGTCAGCAGGTTTTGAGCACAGTGGGCACTTCAAGGGCTATTTGTTCTCCCTGGAAAGTTTATTAGCCATTTTTCTAAGAAACAGATTATTAATAGCTGATGAGCAAATAGTACTATTAAGTAGTAATTATTACTTTCATAATTCTGTGCATCACCTCTCTACTACTTCAACAGGGAAGTTTTAGTTTTCATTGCTGATGGATCCTTCACACAGACTTCCAAAGAGGAAGAATTAAGGCACAAGTGCATTATGAGACCCCGTGGTTCCCAGACAGCAATTTGGACCGTGAGTTAAAAAACATGGCAATTGTGTCCTTAAAAAATAGGCTGCTGCACTGTTACAGAGCTTGCTACCAGCCAGAAAGGACAAGAACGCTGTTTAGTCCTGTGGGTTGTTTGCTGGGGAGGGGGTAGAGAGAACAGAAGCCTGACAACTCTAGTCTTACCAGGATCCAGATAGTTGACTGCTATGTCAAAGACAAGACAGTTTGAGCTTTTAAAACTGCAGTAAAGGCTTACACAAAACAAGATGGACAGCACCCTTACAAGGATTTTTTCTTTTGGCATTCAGTGCGCTTGCCTCCTAGGTTGACACTGACCTATGTTCATGCAGTTGACAGTAACCCAGCACTATACTGTATCAGAAGGTCTACTACTGGCTTAGGGACTAAGGAAAATGAAGTTGTTTTTTATGTAAGTATCTACAATTTGAGACAACATTTGCCTTTCCATAAAAGTGACAGTCCAAGCCCTTTAAGAGAGAAGATGAATATTTGTGGCAGAAAACTAGAACAAAGTATTACTAGAGCAGCCCTACAAGTCAGGCAATACTTGAAGCATGGTTTTACTTCCAACAATTTACTCTTTCAGTGAAGACACTTTATTATTCTCTTGCGTGATTGCACTCATACATCCATTAGATGATCAGAAGACATCTGGACTTAGACAGTGAGGCCTTTGTAACCAGATCCATCTTTAGTTTGAAGACTACACTTTCACAGCCTGCCAGGAAAACAATTTACTGTTGTACAGCTTCTGCTTAAAACAGGTATTTAGAGGCTTATCTTGAACTTCCTGCAAAGGGTTATTGTATAGATTGGGACAATAGAGAAGACTTGCTTAAATTTGTGAAAACAAATGACCCGAAGTTAAAATTAATAAAAAAAAAAAAAAAAAAAAAAAAGAGAAAAACCCCACCAGATTATCACCTGACATTGGGGCACTTCCGCACAAGACAAAACTAAGATAACACTAGCATGTCTGAAATCCAACAGCCACTGTTGTAACACAAACCCTATTAGGTAGTCACAATAAAACTGAAATAGAAGCTACTGCCAGATCTGGAGAAAAGAACAAGCAGAGAACAATGTTCCTTTGACTGCAGAAACAGCTTATAGATTTGTGAGTAGTTACATCAGTACACAAATTCTGCTGAGAAGATTAAAGTGATGTAACAAATTAATAAACCAGCTATTTCTTCACTCATTTACAAAGCAATTACTACTCTGACAACCAGACTTCTAGTTTGGCTCAAGCATGAGAGCAAAATCAGCTTATAGTCTGAACCCGTAAAACAAAGAATAGTATTTGTCTACTTCACACTTAACTCCTACAAGTTCTGCTTTATTACACTAGTGTAGCTTCCCTCTATTACATGCATCTTATCACAGTTAATGCAGAAGCATTTGAAGCAACTGTCAAGGACACACTGACCTCAGCTATGGAGCTTCCTCATGCTGAGACAAGAGACAAAGTCACCTTCAATACAGGGATAAGCTTGGATCAGAACCCAGCACCAATGGCACACATTCAATTCAACAGAAATATGGCTTTTTCCAGTGATGTGCAGCCCCATCCCAGTCTGTTACAAGTATGAGTGTATTTAAAATAAGGCAGGCAACAGGCTTGCCAGCTACCTCATCAATAGAGCAAAAGCAGGAATACTTAGACTCTGTAACAGTTTAAGAGTGTACCTCACAAGTTACATGGGGTGGGCGTCTGGATACTGCAACAGAATATGCCGAAGAGTATAAAGGTCCGAAGGAAAGGATACTTGTGATATACCAATCTCTTATGCTAGTCTCAAGCAAGAACATATCTTTATCAACCGGCACTACCATCAGCCTTGCTTCTTTGTCAGACCTTTCCCTGGTTATAGCAATGCAGCCAGTCCAACAGCTGCATCTTCAGATAGGTAATTAACTCACAACCCCAGTATTCCCCACAGTTATATAGCAAGGGACTCCATCTTGAGTTCACGATCACACATTTGTCTTAATTCAACCTATTTAAAAACACTTTTAAAAGTCAGAGATACATAAAAAGAAACTGGGTTAAACTGCATGATCTCCACTTAAACCAAGAAGAAAATGCATTCTGGAAGTCTATTTACTTTTACACAGCCCTTCTGCACAGAGCACAAAGCCTGTGTAGAACTTCTGCAGCAGAAAGATAGAGCTATCACCTCCCTACACTCTCGAGACCCCAAGCAGCTCAGAGATACAACACTTGTCCAAACTCAACTTCGAACAAATTGTGACACTTATGTCTAGCTTCCATTCAGGCTATATCAAGCTGTCTTCAGTTAAGTAAGATTTTTCACTTGAAACCTATACAAATTTGGTAATAAAGTAGCCATAACTAAGCTTATAGGAAGGTTTAGTCATCTTTCACTCAAGCTACTGAGTGGGCATACACTGATATTTATTCAAAACTATTTCAGCTGTGCTTAAAGGATGCTACACAAGGTATGCAGGCTAACATAATTGTGCTACTTTGAAAATACCTCTACTCTCTGATCATTGCCTGAACCGTTGTTCTACACACAGGTTCCCATCATCATTCCTCCCATGCATTACAATTACCCAGAGAAGAATTTACTGTGCGTGAATTTTAACTATTTTTGTACTTAAGCCACAAAATACTTTTCAAAACCAAGGAACAGACTGAACAGATTTTTTTGAACTGTGCCATCAGCAGCTCTTGAACCTACAATTACTCAGAGATACAACACAGTTACAAAACTCCCTATGTTAATCAGAGAATGCTATTCTGACAGAGTTCAGTTCACCTCAAGTTTCATTACTGCCAACTTTTATTACAGTTAGTAATGTAGTGGCTTTTATAAAGACATTCACAGAGAATAAACATGAAGACTAGCTCTATTGTGTTAGGCAACCTTCCACTAGAGGCGATATTAGCAATCTTCTGGATACGTGTTTCTTTGACTCTTCACAGGGCAAGGTTTAGGATGACTGATGTTTACAAAATACTAAACTGGCAGCGTTCATTCTGTGATCCTCACATAGAATTTATTGCACTTTATCAGTAAGTGCACTCAGAAGGCATAATTATTACTAGCATTAATTTTAAAGGCTGCATTGATTGCTGTGGTACCCAAAAAATTCTCACTTCTTCCACACTCACAAGTTTACAGAAGTGTGCAGGTTAGTGGGTACAGGTGGACTCAAATGGAGTGTAACTTGTACTACTCAAAACATGTAAATCATCTTTTTAAAAACAACAACAAAAAAAAAATCTAGGATGATTAGCTTTTATATGGAATAGAGGTTTGAATCTAGCTTCCCCATTTCAGTTTGTAGAGTAAAGCTTTTCACATCACATGCAAACATAAGGAATTGGACTAGTAAGCAGCAAATGAGATATTAATTGGTGGTGCAGCCTGAAATTGATTTGCTGAAGAACTACATTCCCATGTTAGTGACTGCAACAAGGTTTCCAGCTAGGCATTAACTCCAGTGGTTCTTGACCATAGAAAGGCATAGGTGGAGTAACTGTTAAAACATATACAGGGAAAGTGACACCAAGCTTCCTAGAACCACCTGTTCTTTTAAAACAATTAAGTAAAGAATTTAGGTGCTGAAATGAATGTCAGCAACAACTAATAGCCAACAATGCTGCCATCTGACAGCAAGTAGTTTTATAAAAGCAGACCAAGAGAAAACAAGAGTCTTTATGGCAGAATGTTTCAGGTTAAACTCAGTGAAATTACTTGAAAGATCAAGTAAAGTGAAACGTAAATTAAGTGTGCAGAAACTCCTTAAACACTTTTTGATTAAACTCAGTCTCTTTACCTGAAAGATGTACTTAATGTGGCTAGTACTGATCTTGCTTGGAGAGTAAACTGCTTTCAAGTCACAATTTTGTGCTTAAGTTTACAAGACAATAAAATTATTTGCTTTAATCATACAGATGGAATTAAAGAAAAATGGCTGTTACTCTCGTATGCAGGTTTCTATCAGCTCCTTGAACTATGTGCTAGTTGCTCAGAGTGCACACATACTTAGTACATGGAGACAGTATCTGCTGGTCAGCATCTGGAAAACGGACACAAGTTTTTGACTTGGATTGGGTGACAGTAGTCTGTAAAATAGACCATGTACAGCCTGCTACTTAGGGCAAAAAAAAAAAAAAAAAAAAAAAAAAAAAAACCAGCAACCACTTTAA
>VXBJ01002448.1:157973-170835 GCA_013400055.1 Nycticryphes semicollaris
AAAAAAAAACCAACAAACCAATGTGACATCATAGGGAGGTAACTAAGTGAAAGTTCCTTTTTCTATCTACCCTACAAAAAACAGCCAGTAAAATTTCCTCAGTTGCCCCACAACTGAAGTTACCAAACCTGATAAAATATTCTGAAATCTCCAAGAGAAAAACACTAGCGTAGAGGCAAATGCTGGTGTCTAATTTAGACACATTTCTTAACTTTTCTAGAGTATTGTGCACTGTGGTCAACTTTTCCTTCCGAGCTGCTGTTGACACTCGAGTTTTCGCAGGTCTCTGTATCCCTTCAAGAGACATACCACTTAGAGGGCAGCAACAGATCACTACGAGGTTCAGTAAAGTTATTTCAGGCTTTGCTAATCCCTTGAGTATTCCCAATAGTCTGGTCTAAGTCAGGATAGATAATTAGGGTAAACCGGTAACGAGGAAGTTCTGAAGCCATATATATGGCTTTCACACTGCAACACCTTATCCAGCTATGCACACAGCCTTGTATCTATTTAAACACATTTACTACAGCCAGTTCTGGCACAACTCCATTCAAAAGCATCTCAGCTACCCCTCAGAATCCTTAAAATGTGAAGCCACATACACAACTTGAATACAGTTACAGCAGGAGTTTTAAGATGTGTCGTTTCAAGTGAATTGCTGCCTCTTGAAACTCATGAGGATGGAATTAGTCACTGCATATCTTTTGCTTCATATGAATAAGTTGCATTGCCATTGCTCATGGGAGCAGTCAAGATGCATGACTTCATCACCTACACATTTTTACTTTAATTCTGCTAGGAGACAGCATAACCCATTACTTCCCTAAAGGAGTCATAGGAGGAGGAAGGAAAAGTTTAAACAGATTCTGTTTTACTGGAAGTAATTACAGCATGCAGGAATTAATTACAGTATAATGATTTTTTATGTAATATATGTACATGTTTCTTCACACTAGTTCATGGGCTTCTGGAAGAAAACAGGCTGAGCAGTCACATGGTTAAGAGACAAAGTATTAATAAGGGTTGTGAACAGTAGCACAATTCTTTGATATTGCAGGAGTTTTCCTCTGCTATGGCCAAGAGTCATCGGACTGTCAAGAAGTTCTTTAGGTGAGAATATTTTCAACAGATACTCTAACAGCCTGCTGTAGCATTTTGCTTGCCTCAGCAGTTGATAAAAAATTCTGAATATCCAAAAACAAAACAAAAACCTATAGAAGAATGTCATATGAGGAAATATGTATAGTTTAATATGATCAAGTTACTTACCTTTAAATTTTGATCGAATGTTTGCTAGTTCTTTATTTATCCTTTTGATCTCTGCTTCTTTACTTTTACCTGAAATCAAAAGAACAGACATCAGGATACAGTGCATCAAACAGCTCTCTGACACCCTAAGCTGGTTTCTACAAACCACGCTATGTAAACATACATCAGGAGGAATTATTACTCACTCCTCCCAGTACTGGGACCAAACATAGGCAAGCAGCACAGAGGTAACTTAAGCATTGCTTTACAGGGAATTTGAGAAGATAAAATGACTTCCCCAATTCAGGAAGCTTCACAGACTTTAGAAAGTATTCGTCATTTTCAGAACTCAAGAATTCACAGTACCTGTTCCTAAACAGGTTGCCACGTATATGCATCTTGGTTTGCAGAAAAAGCAGGACAGTTATCCACAGTTTTAATTTGACCTAGAAACTCCAGTGTCCACTGATTAACTTCTAGAATGACATGGCTAGAAATCACAGTATACATCCTTCAATTCTAAGATGGTTTTGTTGAAATTACAAAGTTTAATCAGTTTTTCTGAATACGTAATTTACGTAATTGTAAAATAGTTTAGGTCGCAAGGGACCTTCAAAGGTCATGTTGTACAACCCCACTGCAATGAGCAGGGATATCTTCAACTAAAGCACGTTGCTCAGAGCCCCATCTCGCCTCATCTTGAAGGTTTCCACAGATGGGGCATGTACCACCTCTCTGGGCAAGCTACTCCAGAGTTCCACAGCCCTCACTGGAAAACATGTCTTTCTTCTATCTACTCTAAGTCTACCCTCTTCTAGTTTAAAACCATTACCCATTGTCCTATCACAACAGGCCCTGCTAAAGAGTCTGTCCACATCTTTCCTGGAAGACCCCTTAAGTACAGAAAAAGCACAGTGAGGNGCCCACCTTTCTCATCCTCCAGTACTCCCAAGTCCTTCTCAGCAGAGATGCTCTCAATCCCTTCATCCCCCAGCCTGTACTGATGATACTGGGGATTGCCCTGAGCCAGGTGCAGGACTCTGCACTTGGCCTTGTTGAACATCAGGAGGCTCTCATGAGCCCATTTCTTGAGCTTGTCTAGGTCCCTTGTTACCAATTGACACCTACTCCACCCCCTGCCAAAGCAGTTTCACATAGAGCAGGTTGATCAGGAACACTTTGTTCTCTTCTACGGATTTTAGATTTGTCTTAATTGGATTGGATTATTTGTCCTGCACATATGGCAGAGACACTTAATTGTTCATGCATAAGTTACCTGCCAGCATTAGGAATTCACTACTAGACTGAAGCAAGCCTTTTGCTTCTGGGTCCGTATTCGGTGAACAGAGGGCCAGAGTAACATATCCCAAAAGGGTGAAAGTTTTCATTTAAAAAAAACCACTCTAATTTTGCTAAGCTTAGTGTTATTGAAAACACTTCCCTTACTTTAACATTTTTGCCTGGAGCCGATGAATTGCTGAATTTCTGAAACTATTAATTTCTTTTGCCTTTTAACAAGTGAAGAGTACATCTCTTTAAAGTATCACCACTGAGTCTGGAGATCTTGTACTTGTTTTAGATTAATGGGGCAGAGAACATCCATCTCAATGTGGGATGCTGCTAACCTGAACAGGGTATTTAGTTACCTAAGTTTGAAAATGAGGTCCTTCCTCTATATCTTTAGGTTCTGTTTGTAAGGAAAGTACATTGCAATATTTACTTTGCATCATTAGCAATTGTTTCCTCTAACCTCAACAAGCCTGGCAATAATCACCAATGTTAAAAATGAGGGAGAAAGGGGAACAGGACTAAGTATATAACAGCCAGTTTTCCTTAGCCCAAGATGAAACCAAAGCTGTAATTTTATTTCAAAAAAGTCACCCAAACCCCTAGGCAAACCCTTCAAGCAGCATTATCTATGCATTATGCTTGCAAATTATCAGTTACTGGCATAAACTGGGTTCTTTGTGCCCTAAGCAAGCAACAGAGCAGTAAGGGAAGTCTGACTAAAATACTTCAGGAATTTGTGAAGTCAGCACCTTTGGTAGAAATGGACTGCAACCTCAGCAGTGCAAACAGCAAAATTCCATCCTCTGTGCACACAGCTGTAGCAGTGAGTTGACAGGAACTCATGAGTTAAAAACAAGCCGAAGTATCCAAAAGCAGAATTTCCCAAACTCCAGTAGTTGTATTTGCACAGTAACCTTATTCAAACTTTATTTGTTTTTATTACAGGATGACAAAGCAAAGCAAAACCTTGCAGTACTAGGTAACTTCAGTTTGTACCATGTACAGGGCAAAAAAAATAAAAGTATCAAAAAAGGACCATTTTTTAAACTAGATCTTCTGTCCCACTAGGCAGGGGGTGGGATGGGAGGAGCAGCAGGCATTGTTAAAATGATTAACTGAATTGACTGAGCAGTTTTCATCACATCACTCAGCTATGGTAACCCACAGATGAATTACTACAAGCATATGTGATTTTTTCCATCACTGGGAACACGTAAGTAAACCTTAAAGATTATTAAAAAGGAAGACCACTATTGATGACAGTTGAAGGAGTGCTGTGCTGCAGAAGTAGAGGCTTACATTTCAAAGCTTTTCTACTGCCTCAATTCCAGGCTGTTACACAGCTCCCAGTTTCGAGAAATTATCAGCTGTATTCCAACAAACCATGCTGTATCCAAGCTATTTAACTCTGAGAGGGTTAATAAAGGCCACATCATGTATAGAAGCTCATGGGTAGGAGAGTATTTAAGCCAGAGCTCAGTAAGATTATATTCCACATCAGTTCAGGCCTCTTGAGCAAACAGATGCCCAGTCACAACATCCTCTGAGGGACTTACAAGCAATTATGTCATATTTGGCAATTTGACAGGTTTCACACTCCAGTGTGCTGCCTACTGCCTTCATTAGGCAAGGTAAACTTAGTCTGCAGTGCACCGTTAACTTTAATTGCCATCTTGTTTACTAAAGACAGGCTAGTGAACATCAAAAGTCATCCAGCTCTTCAGAGAACCAATTACTATTTTTCAGCCTCATAATCCAGGCTACAGTCAGAGCCTCACTACTGCATGAACAACACCTCTATATCTCAGTTTGGAGATCTCCATTACAACCTACAGAAGAATGAGAAAACAAGTTACAGGAAAGGGATTTTTTTGGAGTTTGTTCATTTGAAGAGAACATTTGACACACCTTAATACTCACTTGGCAGCAAGGCTGCAGTACTAAACATGCTTCAAAGTTGGAATTAGTGGGTTCCTTGTGGCTCGCTTAAACAGTAACCTGCTCCATCAGGATTATCTGGTTACTATACCGACTGTAGAGACTGCCTAAGCCAAATTTGAGACACAGAGTACATCTGTGCTGATTAACTAGAACTCCTATAAATTCTTAGCTTTCATACAAATCATTCAGAGTCCAGTATACTACGTTATACATTCCCAATACTCATGTGGCAGCAACCTGCTGACAGCAGCAGCCAGTGTAATTGAGCCCATACAACAATTCATTTACTTTGAATTTACGCACAGGTCAGAACAGTTACTTTGCTACTTTGCGTTACCTCTTAGCCTTACTTGCCCTCTGGCCATCTGACAATCCTGTGATTATGGATTGGCCGTTAGTGTAAAGAACTATAAAACATGTAGGATAGGAGGCTCTATTAGCATAAGAAAAAGCTTGTTAGTATTCTCTCATGCTTGTTGAAGGCAAGTACTAGTGTCAGTTACTATCAGTTATCAAACAGGCCTTGACAACAGGACAACTCCAGTTTTCTGTTTAGAAGAGCAGTAACACAAATACGGCCAAGGTTAAGAGCAGCAGCTTCTCCTCTGACCTCTGCAGCATCTAGGAACATCTATTTGGGGAGAACATAGTTCTTATACAAAAGATAAATTCTGTTTCTAAGATATTGTTACGCACTTTCCCTGGAAGCTATGAGCCATTGTTTTCCAAACAAAATTTTTCTGTTTTGTTATGTATCCAGCAGCCTCTACATAAGGAGCATCTAAGCTAATTGGCGAGTTAGAGACACCACAGTCAAACTGCTACTAGATTCCCTTCAGCAAAACACATTGATACTGTTTCATAATCAGTTTGATTCAAGGCTATCCTTCTTTGAAGACAGCTCCTCCAGACTGTTTCTTAGCACTGCTCTCCTCCAGGCATACAAATTCCTGCTACTACTTTGTACTGCTACAGGTAAATTAGGGACCCAAGAAGCTGAAAGCAAAATCAGTTTATTTAATATCCAAGGATAAGTTTTATCAGCTTTACTGCAAGTGATAAATGCCAGCAGAACACATGACTAGGTAGAGAACAAGTTCACTGCAGTCACCATCCAAACACACTTAAGCGGGCATAAAAAAAAATAATTTAATTACCCACTTGCCTTTCCTATTGCTAAAACAGCTTACAGTCATGATGCTCAGACTACACTGAATTCTTAAACCCTGCTGGCAGGGGCAGAGAAACTGGCTAAAAGAGGGGCCAAATCAAAACAGACTCTAACACCTCTACAGTAAAAACAGTAGAAATACTTATAGGAAAATATTTATGTAAAAGTAATCAGTGCACCCATTCTTGCTTTTGAGAAACAGTTTTCATAGTACTTACATCTCATACCAGTAAATTAAACCACTACTTAAACCTGCCAACAGAACAGATACTCATGTTACAACCCTAGAATATAGATTAGTCATTTGCTATGCAGATCATTAGCTTTATGAAATAAAACACCAAATCCACCCTCCATCTCTCCCTAATCTCTCAGACAGCTTGTTATTCGGCACAGCAGGGAAGAGGGCCAAAAGGGAGGCAGGTTACATAGCAATACGTTCAAGTGGTCAGTTTTCTGTATGCCTGCCCTTGTATTACGTGAGTTTGTATAAATTCCCTTGTTTGACAAAATTATCTGAAGTACTACAATAGAGGTCCAAGTTCCAGGTCCACCTGAGTATGTCTGAAGGAGGATACTGATGCTATTGTTTACAGACTTACTGTGCAACTAATCCAGACAGCCTACTGTAAAATACTGAAGCCGTACTAACATCTTGTGAAGCTAGAGTTTTATTTACTAATTAACCAGTTCAAGACTGCAAAACAAGAAGCTTTTTGCTTAATGACGTATTAACATCCTGTTATGAATGAAAATAAGAGTGCATGCTGTCCTTCCACAAGATATGGTTGATCAGAGGAAAAAGTGCCTGTCTGTCATGTGGAAGGTTGTGCCTCGGGACATCCTGTTGTGATTACTCATTCCTACAGTTAAAGGGATCAGTGACCCACTGATCACATTTAAGAACTCTGTAGCATACATTTTCTAATATTCTGCACAGTAAGTGAATTGCTATCCACAGGACTGACTTCTTCCTCCAGTATGCTGCTAGAGATTTGCCCCCGTAACAGCGTTTCACATGAAACAGCAGGGAGTCACAGGCTTTACTGTAATCCAGTAATCCATTAACTCCATGTCCTCATAAGGGACGGGAATTACATGCAACAGGATTTGGCAGTCACTGTGCACTATCACAATTCAGCTCCTCCAATTGCAGCAATTTATTACAAGTTTAATAATTTTAGGCACCTACCATGGATTTTATTTTTTTTCCCCTAACTTGGCACCACGAATTAAGAAAAAGCCTACAGCTCAAACTATGAAAGGCTTTGAGTAGTAACTAGGTAATAGGTTCTAGGTTAAGACCAGATCTTTCCCCAAATAAACCAAAGGCTTACTGGAAGCTCATATCCAAGTGACTTTATGACATATAGAGCATCTATTTGGCAGTTAGTTGACAAAATGATACTATCTAAAGAGAAGCTTTATGATATGAAGATACACAAAACCAGAAGTGCAAGGTTGAACCACTGTATAAAGTAGCTCTTCCTCCTTACTTGACTGAGCAGCATTTAAGTAGCCATTTCCTTGAACAGTATTTTCACATTGTAGAGTTACACTCCCTTCAACAGGGTAAGGCAGTATTTGAACTGCTTTAGTACAAGCCTCTGTGGACTCCTTTCTACCTTAGTTCACATTCAAATAATTGAAGAATAGTTTGAAGCTTATCCAAAATCTCCTAGTTTAATTATCACTCTAAACTACTATTTCAGGGGCCTTAAAAAAAAGAGTTAATCCTACATGAGCTCATTAATTGATACAGATACGTATTAGCCTCTGCAATAGTCCTTAACTTCCCCTTACAAGTCCTGACGGGCAGCATTTATCCAAAGGATTTCAAACTCAGCAGATGTTGTAGCTTCTGATATCTCTAATGGAGAGGTTGGATGTCACATGAAAGATTCTAGCTCTTTACTACCAGTCTCATCTATTATTATTTTTGCCTACTCTCCTCTTTTCTCAGCCAAATGCGCACAAACTCAAGAACTGTAAAAAAACAAACACAAAACCAACTACACACCCAACCCTCTCCCCCACCAAAAAAAAAAAAAAAAANNNAAAAAAAAAAAAAGAAAAAAAGAAAAAAAAAAGTCATCCCCCCAGCCCCTCAGATTTCCATGAAATAAGAAAGCTAAAACAGAGGAGCCGTGGTCAGAACACATCCTCCTCAGATTAATCTCATACTAATTGTGTTTTCTTTAAATCACTGTCCTGCAAATAGTAGCAAGTGATGCAAGACTTGGTGCTTATTATAGCTCTAAAGCAGCACGCTCTTCTTCAGGCTTTTCAGGCCAGAAACTGTCCATATTAGATAAGTGGTCATAGCAAGGCAAGAGAAATAGGAGAGCAAATCCAAATGCCTCACCTTCAAATTTTTCCGGAGAGGAAAGCAATTTAAGAGTACAAATAAAGAAGAGACATTGACTATCTACAGAAGTAACTCAAATCCTTCCCTAAAACTATACCCAATGCAAATAAGAATCTACATCTCTGAGGACCAAGGCCTGAGCCTACACACTGAAAGTCTTATTACTGACATATGGCACTAAAAAAAAGCCGTACATGCCCAACTCACCATATGTATAATTTGTTTCACTGTGTGGCTCTTTTCACTGAGAACAAATAACTTTATGTACACCCACGTGGTCATTTAAATTATATGCATGCCCCTCTTACATAGGTAATGCACTCCATTATCTACCATCCAGTCAAAAGGGTGATCATCATATGATGAGCTTCATGAACCAACGTTTTTAATCCTCACTTGCTTATCTGTAACCTGATGCACTAGTCCCAATTCAGGGAAGTAAAGCTACTGAAGTCAGACTTCAAGAGGCTGAACACTCTCCCTGACCCAGTACAAAGAATTAATGCATTCAGTTCTATGAGAAGAGACAGACCTCTGTTTAATGTATCTTTTGGGCTTTAAGGAAAAAACATAGCCTGACAAGAAAGGAACAGTATCTTAGAACAGAACACATACAGAAACATTTGGAGAAAATAACTAAAGAAATCCTTCCTCCCTCTCGCCAACATTTAAGGTGACACTAAAAGGTAAGACAATTATCTAAAGCAGTGAGAGAAATTAAGAACTGAGTTGCCCTCTAAGCCTGCAGAAAAAGCAGCTTTTGCCTCTGTGCAGACCATTTCTTCTGCCCAAGAGCGGGTGACCTCCTGATTTTAAAGTGGAAGAGCAGGTTACTTGTGTTATAACATGAAGTGTACTACTAAGTTCCAGAAGAAAGGAGAAAAAGAAGCTTCCCTAGTTTTCAGCATGTACAGTAGAGAGTATTGTTGTTGCAACAGAACAGGTTGAATTAGAAGTGACTTGTGTATTTCACCACCAGATAAGAATAAAGCTATTCTCAAAAAAAAAAAAAAAAAACCAAACAAAACCCATCAGTCTCCTGATAATGCATCCAGCACCTAAGCCAGCCGGACAGTTTATAAAGCACCATCTTGTGCAAGCCAAATCACTTCAGCAGCTTTGCAGGACATGCACAAAAGACTTAACATATTCCTTAAGCATATGTACTCCTGCAAGAAATACATGCAGATCTTCTTGGGTTTTAGTTCATGAGGCACTTCATCCAAGCAGTTGACAAGGACTCTTCCTGCCCTGAGCTCCTAAATCTGCATGGCACTTCACCAAACCACAGGATTCAGAGCTCTCCAACTCTAGTATCACTGAAATCTATTTTGCAGCATAGCCATACCTTGCTGTTTTCTCAGTGGGCAACACTAACTAAGTGTTAATTAACAGACCTATTTTAACCACATACTTAAGCTTTCACTCTATAGTTTTCTCTATTCTGGTATTTATGAAATATAAATGGAAAAGCTATTTGCTGTATTATTTCCTATATATTATAAAACAACACACAACCGAGCGAGTTTCTAGTAAAGTCCATACATCTACTGTCAAACTGTTGAGGTTATGGAGGTGTTGTATTCTTCAGTCTTTTTCACACAATTGCACTGGAACTTCTATATGCAAAATACAGCACCTAAAACAGGAAGCTGCACTAAGATAAAAATTGGAGAGCCATCAGGAACTGCAGGATAATTCACTTTCTTATACTATTGGATTTTGAAAATTCACTTGATATCTGTATTAATAAAGAACATTCCCCTTTGCTCCAGTCTCCATGAAATTGTAATATTGAGTGACTTTTTCAAACGCAAAGCGGCAAGAAGCACTTTTGCCTCTGAAGATACTTTACAATTGCTACTACACTGACTTTTTAATAAGCAGCTTTACAGACTTTTGAGAAATCAGCATATTTTAAGCAGACCTTTTAAAGTGATAGAATAATTTGGGTTGCAAGGGACCTTCAAAGGTCATGTTGTACAACCCCACTGCAATGAGCAGGGATATCTTCAACTAAAGCACGTTGCTCAGAGCCCCATCTCGCCTCATCTTGAAGGTTTCCACGGATGGGGCATCTACCACCTCTCTGGGCAAGCTACTCCAGAGTTTCATAGCCCTCACTGGAAAACATGTCTTTCTTCTATCTACTCTAAGTCTACCCTCTTCTAGTTTAAAACCATTACCCATTGTCCTATCACAACAGGCCCTGCTAAAGAGTCTGTCCACATCTTTCCCGGAGGACCCCTTAAGTACAGAAAAAGCACAGTGAGGTCCACCCGCCAGAGCTTTCTCTTCACCAGGCTGAACAGCCCCAACCCTCTCAGCATGACCTCAGAGGAGAGGTGTTCCATCTCTCTTCATGGACCTCCTCTGAACCCTTGTCCAACATGTTCACGTCCTTCCTGTGCTGATGTCTCCAGAGCTGGCCACAGCACTCCAGGTGGGGTTTCACCAGATAAGAGGGATAAAAATCACCTCCCTCAGTCCACTGGCCATGCTTCTTTTGATACAATCCAGCATTCCGTTAGCTTTCTGGGCTGCGAGTGCACATTGTCAGCTCATGCCCACCTTTCTCCTCCTCCAGTACTCCCAAGTCCTTCTCAGCAGAGATGCTCTCAATCTCTTCATCCCCCAGCCTGTATTGATGATTGAGTGGGGATTGCCCTGAGCCAGGTGCAGGACTCTGCACTTGGCCTTGTTGAACATCACGAGGCTCTCATGAGCCCACTTCTTGATCTCGTCCAAGCATTCCATCCCTCATGCATGTCAACCACAACACTCTGCTTGGTGTCATCTGCAAACCTGCTGAGTGTGCACTCGGTCCCACTATGTCATTGATGAAGCTATTAAACAGTACTGGGCCCAATACTGGACCCCTGAGGGACACCCCTTGTAACCAATCTCTACCTTGACATTGAGCTGTTGACTGCTACCCATCCAACCAATTCCTCATCCACCAAACAGTACACTCACCAAATCAACCCCTCTCCAATTTGAAGGGAAGGATGTCGAGGGAGACTGTGTCAGACACCTTACAGTACTTCAGAGAGATGACAGCCATAGCTCTTCCCTGGTCCACTTATATACTTACTCCATCATAGGAGCGATCTAAGTACAATCACGAGGTTGGTGAGGCAGGACTTGTCCTTGGTGAGGCCATTCTGGCTGTCCCAAGTCACCTCCCTGTCTTCCATGTGCCTTAACCTAGCTTCTGGGACATATTGTCCCATGACCTTCCCAGGCTCAGAGGTGAGGCTGACAGGTTGGTAGCTCCCAATGTCCTCCTTTCCACCCTCTTTAAAAATGGGGGCAACATTTCCCTTTGCCCACTTGCCAGAGACTTCACCCGACGGCCATGACTTTTCAAAGATCATGGGGAGTGGCTTGGCAACTACATCAGTCTGTTCCCTCCCTCAGGACTCTGGGATGCATCTCATTGGGTCCCATAAACGGATTTCTCAGGTGGTCTCAAACCTGATCTTCTCTTACAGTGGGAGGGACTTTGCTTTGCTCCCCCAGTCCCACTCTTGAGGTCTATCCACTCAAGAGGTGTGGGCAGAGAGGCTGCCAGTGAAGACGGAGGTAAAAAATTGTCGAGTACCTCAGCCATCTCCTTGTCTGTTGTTCCCAGTTTGCCAGTCTTGCTCATCAGAGGGATTAACACTTTCTTCAACCATCCTTTTCTGGCTGACATACCTGTAGAAACCCTTCTTATTATTCTTTGCATCCCTTACCAAGCTCAGCTTCAGCTGCGACCTGGCCTTCCTGACTCATCCCTACGCAACCAGGCAGCATCTCAATACTTTCCCAGGATACCCACCCCTGCTTCCACTCCTTGTGCATTTCATTCTCGCCCTTTATTTTGACCAGCAGGCCTTAACACATCCATGCTGGTCTCCTCCTTTCTTTCCTGATTTCTTACCCCAGGAAATGAGAGCTCTTGGAAAGCCTCCCTAAGGATCTTCCGGCTCTGTTTTGCTCCCTTGTCCTTGAGGACAGTTCCCCAGGGGATCCTATTGACTAACTCCTTGAACAGCTAGAAATTTGCTTTCTGAAAACGTATGATGCTGACTTTACTCTTCACCTGACCCATATCCCTCAGGACTTCTAACTCCACCAGTGCATGATCACTACAGTCCAGGCGGCCTCTAGTCGGCAGATTAGCACACCTGCGTCGGCAAGCAACAGGTCCAACACCACATCCCTTTCGGTAGGGCCATCTATTAACTGGTTTAAGAGGTAACATAGATGGTAACTTGTCAGGTACAGAGGTCATGCAGAAAGTCATTCTTATGTTTAATGCTTCTGCACCACATATGACTTTAAATCTGTTAAACTTCCTGGTCTGTGTGATAACCAAAGAGTCAAAAATATGCCTGACACAGAAGTGACAGCCAATCAATCTTTTAATTATTAAAGACAGACTGGCAGTGTCAGCTGTCGATTCACTCAGAATCCACTACAATTGTAAGCACTGAAAATTGCTATCAAGTAAGAATTTTTTGAGGCCTGTAACAGATGGGTAAAACCAGACAGGCAAGACAAGCAGCACTAGCAAATCAGTAATACAAAAAACTCGTAAGAGGGTAATGCATTATTTAGTGCTGCAGATGTCATAGGTACAAACGTCCAAGAAATAAGACTTGATAAAAGAATATTAAGCATTTCCAAAGGTAGACCATCTAAATTTACCTAAAATAACCTAAACTTCAGGGGATACTTACCACCTTGAAATCACATGCTGTGCATTCACCTGAGCACAGTTAGCATACACCAACCGCATTTTCCTTTTTCAGCAACATCTATAATGCGGATTTGTTTTCTGTACAAAATATTTCAAA
>VXBJ01002448.1:173325-216375 GCA_013400055.1 Nycticryphes semicollaris
CGCCGCCGCCTCTGCAGCGCGCAGGCGCGGGGATGTCTCCCGCGCCCCCGCGGACGGCGGCCGCGCGAGGCTCTGGCGCCACCTGCCGCGCGGAGGCGGCGGTGCTGCGGGCCGCACCGCCCCCCCGCCGCCGCGGCGGGCAGGGCCCCCGGCCGCTGCCCCGGTTCCTGGCGCCGCCGACGTAATGCCCGCTGGAGCCCGGGCCGTCCTGCGGCCCGGGACGAGTGGCTGCTTGAAGGCTGGGCCCCGGAGATCGGGCGGGAGACGCGATTAGCAGTCACCGCCGTGAGGACAAACGGGTTTAGGCCGACATCGGGGGTGGCGGGCCTTCCCCGGGAGGGGTCGGCAGAGCAGTTTCAATCCGTGGGTGAATCCAGTGCATTCTCCCTGCTCCGGGGCGGCGTAATTCCTTCCTCACTCGTGCCTCTAATGATGGAGAAGTTTTATGGTTTCTGAAGAAGAAATACCGGGCTTTGCAGGTGTTTCAGAGGATGCAGCTTCTGAGGGAGTAGAGGGATGACAGATTAGGAAATATGAAAATTTCACTCATCTGTAAATCTGAGCAGTCTGTTAATCTAATGAGAGCAGGGTACCAATTCTCTCTGGTACAGTATGTAAAATCATGCTTTCCACAGGATGGACTGATGGAGGCAGCGCCTCTGCCCTCCAGCTTGAAAGGGGCCCCAAATCAAGGCATGGGATCTACTTCACATACTCTGTGTAGTCACTGAACATTTGCAAGTCCAAGACCTACTACATGCAGAGCCATCCTTTGCCACATTTTCCTTGTGTTCCTGCTCTCAGTTGTGCAAGTGATGGAGTTGTTCTGCATTAAGCATGGTGATTCACACACCCCTGACTCCCTGGGCATGCAGGCCTTCAAACCTAGGGCCACATCTTTCTCATGAAGGTTATGAACATGCAGAGCAACACAGTCCCACGCCACACCTACTCCTGAGGTTGAAGGCATTTCAAGGTTAAACTGCCTTAAACATGCCAAGGAGGTAGGACTGCACAGAGCATTTAATCTCATCAACTGAAAATAGATTGAAAGGGTGTCAAAACTGGCCCAGTCTGCCTAAGCAAAAGTATGCCAAGAGTTTCAGTCAGAATGCAAGTGATTTGTATTCTTAATGGCATATACTGACCTGTAGAATCATGGGGTTCAGGGTTACTGGGGATCAATCAGTCATTTAATGTGTTTTCCTGTATGCTTCAAGCCATTTCATTTCACCTGTTCTCTTTTTCTTTTTTTTTTTTTACTTTTTCCCCTGAATTGAGCCCAATATCTAGCTTTTAGCTACAGCCTATCTCCCAGAAAGGTACTCAGTCTTGACCTGACATCATCAAATTCACTGTTTTCTGGGGTAGCTTGTTCCCATGGTTAAGCTTGCATTTTATTTAAATTTATTGAGCTCCAGTGCCGTTGAGTTAATGATACAATTTTCTTTTGTAGATAAAGAACTACATAGTACTTGATACTACCTGACTAATAGTGGCTGTACACCTCAGGTCACCTTTCAAATGTCTGTTCTGCATATTTTCAGGGTACATTGTTAACATGAGTGGTTTTTAGTTGTGTAAGTATCTATTAGAGAGATGAGATGACAGCATGTGGTAGTGATGTATACATGTGTTTTTCTCTGGAACCATTTTGTAGACCAAGTGCATCTACAGACAGTCATGCATAACTTGTCTCACATTCAACTCAGATCTCCGCATCTGTAGGCCTATGTGAAGAAAACTCCTTTTCCATAGCTTTACAAACAGATTTTGATGATTAACAATAATTTCCATTTACCTTTGAAGCTGAAAACTTAATGTATTTATATCCTACATAGGAGTTTCTGTTTCAGCAAAAAAAACCCATCTTTTTTTCAGCTAGCCAAAATGTTGAACTGATTTCTACTCTTAAGAGCACAGTGACACCTAAAGGCTAAGCATATCAGTCCTGTCTGGCTGTATTCCATCAATACTGTACCTGCAAATCATGCAGGTACATTAAAACTACCTTTCAAGTGGTGGTTTAAATACTGCTAGCAGAATAGCTGTGGCAGTACTAAGCTAAACGTGGGCTGCAAATTCTGCTTGAGAACTGGGGTAAATATTCAAGTAGCTAACCCATGTGGAGCTCTCTGTTTTTGTAATTATACTGCTAAATCTTTCACTTGAAGTGCCTCAGTATGCAGCACACATACCCCGGTTATTTTATGTAAACCTCCTTTGAATGACTATTCATTCTTGCTGTCTGCTTCTTTTTGCGTTAACAAAGGCTTATGCAATTACAGCAAATGTGTAAGTGTGTGCCTGCCCTTACTGCTTCATAATTTAGAACAGTTTTTCAGACAGTTTTGGTAGAGCAAAGGCAAAAATTTTGTGTGAATAAATACTTAGCTAGAGGAAAGAGAGCCCCTAATAAAAATCTATAGGTGTGTCCTGACTAAAAGAAGCATTGTAATGTAACAATTTGGTTTGAGTTTAATATCTATAAAATACCAGTATGAAAAAAAAAAAAAAAAAAACCAGACTTCATTAGTTCCATCCCTCCCAAGATGTAATGATCTTTAAAGAGATTTTTAAATACTGTAAAATCAGCATTAAACGGAAAATAGTCTCAAGAAATGCTTTGCTATTACACAAAATGTTTTGCAGCACATTTGTTTGCCAACAAACCCAGAATGCCTATCCCTTCTTTCCCATGTCATACATTAATTTTTCTAATCTTTCCAGAATTTCATTGCACTGGTACTTGAATAATTACACCTCTTTCACAAAAGTATTACCACTAAACTGAATGAATTCAGCTGTTGAGTATCCATTTGAGGGAACTACAGAAAGGGAATTGTCCCTTTCCCTTTGTTACTTCTGTCAGATTTGCTCCTCACCCCATCAGTTATTGCTTTCTTCTGCCCTCATGGTCATTCTAACCATTACCTCAAGCAAAAAGAGCTAAGGAGAAAACAGAATCAGTGGCTCCTCCACATGTACACATAGTCATGTTTCTCTACTTGACATCTGACATTCATTATCCATTAACAGAGAGCACAGGTTTATCAGCAATGCCTTCTGCCACACCAGACTATCAGACATGCTGCTTTCAAGACAAAGAAACACAGATTTAGGATAATACCACCATTGTGGAACCCTAAACTCCCAGAAATTTGGACGGATCTGCCTAGATCTTTTCTTTACAGTGAGCTCCTCAATGACCAGAAAGAGTTTACATCCAAAACACCAGATTTATATTAAAATGTGGAATATAATACTTAAACTTTAAATTATTAGAGAGTAGATGAGATAAAATAAGGATGAATAAAAGTTTCACAAACAAGATCTCCTTTGCCACCTGCACACCAGCAGAGTAATGTCAGCTAGCTGGGTGGCTTTGTGAGTTGCAATAAACTCTGTACAATTCCTTCTGGTTTGTAGGTGTTTTTTTCTTTTATGATTCCCTGAACAGGTACAGTTTCTTGTCTCTTTGGAGAACATTGAAAATGTAAAAGCATGCTTTTAGTCTTGCTTAGTGGAATGTCAGCTTTTGGTGGGAACTGCCCAATACCTTGTAGATGTCTTAAAAATTTGGGTGTATCCTTACGTATAAAAGACAAGATCTGTGATTCACTTGCAGGTAGTCTCCTCAATGGCAGCATGCACCCTGTCAACTACTTGGAGCAAACCTTTGGATCACTCCTGCTAAAGCTAGAAGAAAGAGAGTCAATAGGAGAATATGATGGGAATGCAACACAGGAAATTACAGGTTTCATTACTGAGACTGGAAACAAAACCGATTTTTCATGTCCTCATGCCTCATCTCTGTTGTTCTTGCTATTTAGTGTAACATGGAAGCATTTAAAGTTGTGAGATGAACAGCATGTTATGAAACAAATCTAGTACCTCATCAATTATAAATTACTTTAGGTACTGTAGTTGTGCACCTTTTAATTTATGAAAATGTACTGTTTCAAAGACACCTATCAAGCAGCCCTATGAGATGAAAAAAATGACCAGTTCTTGAATGAAAGCTGAAGGATTCAGAGCTGCTTTTGTGACACTAAAAAAGTTGGATGAAAGATTATTTCTTCCTGCTCTTTAGTCCATAAATGTGTGGTCCAAATGTGGTAGTGGTTACCAATTTCCTTTCTGAAACTTGCTAGAATTTAAATCTAGGTGATTTACTGCTCAGAGAAAGTGTACATGATCTTAGTGCTTGCCAGAGAGACCATACATCCAGTTCACTGGCAAGACTTTTGTTCAGAGTAAAAACATTTCTGTTTTTCTTCTCAGCACTAAAGAATGTCCATGAAGATGTTCATTACACAAGAGGGAATGAAAAAGGAGAATACACCAGGAGAAAATAAGGTAGTCTTCCAGTTCAGCTTCTTGGAGGCCGCACCAAGATGTTGAATTAAGGAATAAAGCTAAAGTATGGCTTGAAGGTTTGCTTGACATAACTAGGCCGCTCCTAGCATAAGCATGAGTTAGCAAATACTGTGAGTGTTTGGTTTTTTCTAACTTGGCTAACCACAAACAGGGGCCCACCCCACAGCAGTGGCATGATGTGTACCAAGACAATAGCTCTTAGGTAGGCACATATACATGTAAGAATCATAGAGGTCAGCACGGTGTAATCTTGTAGAAGGAACTTACGTCTGAAGAACGGGGTTGGGGGTGGGGGAAGCTGCAAGAGAGTGGTAGTGTACGGTAATGAATTCTTGGAAAACAATGGAAATGTTAATTAGTTCTCAAAAATAGCATGAATATGTGTGTATAGTGTGCATATATGTTGTTAAACTAACTCTACCTGGTGTGCACATTTGGAGGAGTGATCCCCTGTGTGTCCAGCGCTGCAATAAAGAATACCTGCTTAACAGTCATCCTGACTACTGAGTCCTGATTTCATCTTTCACGGCATCAATGTAGTAACGACAGAAAGCAGGTCATGGAAGGGCTTCTGTTGGGAAGTGCACTGCTAGGATTCGCTAGGCTTGTCACTACATCATAACATAACACATTCATTTTTATCAAGTCCTTTGATATGGTATTTAGTCCCTGCAAGCAGCCCATGAAAAAAGTGTGACATCAAAACTTCCACTGCAGCAAAGAGTAGCAGCACTGCCACATTGTATATAAAAACACAAACTGTAGAAGGTCAAAACAGAAGATAATAAAAACCTTGATTTAAAACACAAACTTTAAAGCCTGTTAATGGCCATCTGACAAATCCTGTCTGCACACCTGGGGCTAGAAAAACTGCCTGCTGACCCTCCACAGCCTTGTCTGTAGCTGTCATTTTGTCTCTAGGCCAGAAGGTGGTTTTTTTTACGCCAGACTGTACATACCTACACCATAGCTACAGCTTGGAATAAACCGGGAGGCTCACAGAGAGAATTTACGTTTAGTCTGTGACTACCATTTGCTTTCTTCGGATATTGATGAGCACCAATGCAACCCACGCTCAGGGCCAGCCCAGCCGGCACCTCTTCACCTGAGGCTCGGCCGGGCGAGGCAGCCCCTCCCGTTCCGTTGTGCCCCGGAGACCCAGCACCCGGAGCCAGCCACATCCTCCAGCCGGCCACCGTCACCCACCGCCATCTTGGCATAACCTGCTCAATCCACACACACGGCGCCCGCCTCCCCTTCGCAGCACTGCCCCGTCACCCGGAGGGGAGGTGCCGTCCGCCTCTACTTCCGAAGCGGCGGCGGGCGGTAGGTGGTGGCAGCGGGCCGGCGCTCTGAGGCTGAGGGCTGTCAGGGAAGAGAAGAGAGGAGGGAGTGAAGAGGGCGGGCGGTAGGGCTGTGCTCCGGAGCTGCGGTGGCCCTTGGCCTGCGCCGGAATCGGAGGGTGGGGGGTAACACGGCAGTTGAGGGTGGCCTGAGTGGCCCCACGCGGTATTATCTCGGGGGTAGGCCGCGGCGGGAGCCTGCTGTGAGGGAGCCTGCTGGCGGGTACTGAGGCTGCGGGGAAAGCTTTGGTAGCTAGAGAGCCAGGCAAATACGGGAGAAAATTCTTACTGTCGAAAGTAGAGCACCTTACAAAAGGAAAGGGAGTTGATGTTTACAGATGATAAAACTGCGTTTGTTTTCAGTCTTCACTCCTGAATGTAGCTTTTATTGATTTAATTTAAAAGCACATCAGCAGTATGCTTCCTGGGCTTCCTTTACTAAGCGATGCAGATTTCTTCTGCAGCAGTAGTTAGAATCTACTTTCTTCTTTAGAAATAAAGTATAAACATTAACTAGTGATGTCCAAGTAGTTACTGTTTCAACCTCTAAGATTATTTAGTTTCTTTGATTGCTTCTTTTGGGCAGCCTAAATCCATGCCAACTTTTCTCTCTTAAAAATAAAGATGCACTTAAAACAGCTGACTAGAAGTATGTTTTCTCATATGGAGGCTCAGGATAAATAACATTTATGACCTGGCTTAGAGAGAAACCCAAGTTTCAGATCATTTTTTTGAAAAATCATAGAATCATAGAAACACAAGGTTGGAAGGGACCTACAAGATCATCTAGTCCAACTGCCTTCCTATTACCACTACTACCCACTAAGCTACTAAATCATGTAGCACCTCGTCCAGATGCTTCTTGAACACCACCAGGGACAGTGACTCCACCACCTCCCTGGACAGGCCATTCCAGTGCCTGACCACTCTTTGGGAGAAAAGGTTTTTTCCTGACATCTAATCTAAATCTCCCCTGATGCAGCTTGTGGCCATTCCCTCGAGTCCTATTACTAGTTATCCGGGAGAAGAGGCCAACCCCCTTCTCTCCACAACCTCCCTTCAGGAAGTTGTAGAGTGGGATGAGGTCTCCCCTGAGCCTCCTCTTCTCCAGACTAAACAATCCCAGCTCCCTCAGCTGTTTCTTTAAGGTTTTAAACATTTAAGTGTCCGCAGTATCAGTTGAACAAGGGCACAGAGTAAATCTTTAATTTTGCTTACATTTTGCAGTGATACAGGAAATAAGAGTGCCAAGCTCATACAGTTCTACTCAGGTTAGTTAGTTTGAGGAGATTTAAAAAAACGATGAGGGAATGATGACGCAAAAGAAAAACTTGATGGGGAGCCAGTTTTGTAAGGCTTGCAGAATTCATGCTTATAGTTTCCGAAAAGAGCATTTAAAGTTTGACTAATTCATCTTCATAGAATCACAGACTGTTCACGTAGTAGAGTAATGCTGTCTACTTAAGTTTCACTAAACCAATGTTGTTAAAGAGCAAATTATTAAAATAAAGTTCCAACCAAAAGTTGATGTTGGACTGTCATTAGCAGAAACCATTTTGCCACAGGTTCAGTGATTTCTATAGATTTAGGAGTGGATGCAACAATAATTGGCAGATGGATATGATCATGTCAAGGAAATGAACATATTTTGATATCTAATTGGAGTTCAGTGATTTATATTTTTTTTTTAAACTTCTGTGCTTTAGCTGTTAAATGTTAAGTTCTCTTCAGGACAGAGGATGCTGCTGCTAATTGTTTCTGAAAGTGAAATAAAACACCTCCAAATCAATACATACCAGCTTCTGGGAGAATTGATAATCTGTCCAGATAGTTAAGACTTCTATTGACTATTCAGGCTCTGAACTGTTCATCTCTGCACTAGTTTATAGATCTTGCCAAGCTAGATGGAAAAGAGTAGATGCTGTTGAACGCAATCTGGTTTGTCTAATTTTTTAGGATGTGGAAAGCAAGGGAGTTACCAGTGACCTTCAAGTCAAAGTCGAAGCATAAGGCCTTAACTATTAATAATAGTGAATTCCAAATGGTATGCAATTTAGCTTTTATCCCACCCTGTGGATCCAAGAAGTATTAGAAGGCTTTCTGCTTCTCTTTTGTAGTCTTTGTAAGATGTGACTAAAGCCTTCAAATAACTTTGTACGTGAGTTTTTTGATGCTTTATATCCTTTGGTGCTAGTGACATTGTTTTTTTCAAGTACTTCTGCTGCTGTCATCCTTCTGCTTTGTTCCCCAGTCATGTACTTCTCTCTGCTTTCCTGCAGAATTCATAAGTCTTTCAATAAATATCCCTGCTTTTTAAAACCTCACAGTCAGCCACATCCATATATGCTTAAATATATTGGGTTGTTGATCTCATCTCTACATTACCACTGTTGGCCTCAATTAGCTGCTGTTCCATTGAGTATGCTTCCATTTAACCTTTAAGGTTCCTCCCTCCATCGTGTCACTGCCACAGCACTCCTTTAGAATGCTGAAACTGCTCTTGTGGGATTGATGTTTTGTACAGAAGCAAAATACTGAGCAGCACTTCTTACCAGTGCCAACAGAACAACAAGTCTTGTAAACATGATTTGAAGAAATGAGCTTATAACGAGTGGTAACTTAAAACGAGTGGTAGAAACATTAATTCTTCAGAGTAACACAGGAAGCACAAGAATTTTTTAAGTTTGACATAACTTCAGAAAATTATGGGAAAGGTAACCTTTGTGTCTTCATGATTAGGGTCTCATTTATAAAAAGCAGCCTGATGTGTATATAGAGGCACTAGTTTATTATCAGTTTGATAATTAGAACTTCCAGAATTAGTAACAGGTTGCTTTTCTTCATTCTGGCATTTTATTTACTTTCACCTTGGTTCCCATAAGGCTAAATATTTTTTCTCCATTTTCTTCTTATCCACTTCTGGGAACTAGGTTGGAAAACCAATGTGACTCTTGAATGCGTAGAGGGTGAAAAACAGTCTCTGGCTGTATTTGAAAATCTTTTGTAAAGTCTTCCTCTGACAGAACTAAGGTGTGATAGATAAATAGCACTGAACAGAACTTTTCTCTATTAATTCTCAATTCTTTCCATCTGGACCTGGGGCAAAATGTTGAAGTCATTCTTCTAGAGCAAAAGGACCCCTATTTTTTTTATTTTTTTTTTCAATTCTGTCTGTATCACTGACTTGGCAAGGAATTGAGAGCAAAGTTCTCACCTGTTAGAGTAAAGGCACATAGCTATAAGCATATGGGTAGAATTCTTTCTGTCTCAATTAATTTGTCACTTCCTGACTGGGTTAGGCAGGAGCAAAAACAAATAGTATCTCTATTTGCTATAGAAAAGATAAGGTGATACTATAGTTGTTCTGTGCAGCAGAAATATATCTCAATTCCAGGTGTAAACTGTAACATTTATTTAGGGATTCTTTAAATGGGAAGCTGCAAGTGCCCAACCTGCTTTCTCTGTGATACACCCTCTAAAACAAGGGGCAAAAAAATATGTTCAACCCTAGGGGGTCTCTTAAAATACTGTTCTATTTTGCTGCTAGAGCAAAAGCACCATAAAGCAGTACTGCCTTAATAAGTCCAATTCTAGGGGGCAGAAGATAAGACAATTGCTTGACTTTTCTTAGGCAAGAAAACTGAATTAAACTGTAATATTTTTCCTTTTACAGGGATTTGAGCCCTTATGTTCTCAGGGCAGAAGAATCTTGAGATAGGAAAAAAAACCATGAGGCTTCTCTGTACTTCACTTTCTCTCACTGTGATTTGCTGGCTAGCTGAAGGTACCCTGTCAAAAACAGATGCAAAGAAAGGTGCTACAAAAATCCTGGAAGAAAAGGTAAGAGAAATATGAAATGCTTATCTTATCTAACACATCCAGTGAACTAACTGAACTTTGGTAAAGGGACTGTCATTCTTTCAAAACAATCTTAAAAGTAACCATGCATTTCCGTTGAAGCTTATGCTCACACATAAGACTATCTGAAAACTGGCATTTCCTTCAGCTTTTATGAGTGTCATAAATGCTTCACTCCTTGAACAAATGTGATCTAGACTTCTGGAGCTTTATCCCCTATGCGAGCTACAGAAGCAGGAGGTTGTTGTCCCTCTTGCATTGCAGAAGGAGACATACTTCCATCCCTTTGGCAAGGAGGGGCAGGGAGCAGTAGTTTGGATTAAGAGCGGTAGTTCATTTACTGGTGGAGGGGAAAAGTCTGAAGAGCCTTCCAACCAGCAGTTTCTTTGCAGGCGGAAATAGTTGAGAGTCCTGTAGTAATCTGAGCAAGCAGAGCCAACATGCTGAAGTCTGTCTTAACCTGCTGAGCATGTTCTTGTTTCCTGCCAGTTTTCTTTCAAAACTGCAAGAGGACACAGCAGCACAAGAGAAAGGGTGTGTATGGAGAGGAAGTATATTTACCAGTGCATGTACCATGTATATGTACTTAGCGTTGCTAAGCACATTAGGTAAAAAAGTAGCTACGTTCAAAATCCTCTCCTTAAATTAGAACTCTAGGTAATCCTTCATTAGGCAGATATAGCTCTCATTATTTGAATTGCTTGCTTGTTCAACATCTACCAGGAAGAAGATCTAGTCTACAGGTAGTGAGGATAATACAAAACGTTAAGACGAGCCTTATCCTTGAAGTCCTTATGCTGAATCACTAGATGGTTTCTGTTCCTCACCATGCACACTTTGTTAGGCCTTCTCACTCTGTTTCTGTCTGATAAAACTATTTGTGCTGTTTTAGTTGAAGCAGATCTTCTGTGAAGGAAGCTGTTCAAAACCTTGGCCTTCAGTAACCACAATGCAGCATACTCAGTCTAAAATATATCCAGTTTAAAAGTCATCTTCAGGTTACTCCTAACACCTTTTTACCATTCCTGGGGTAATATGCCAGAAAGCATTGACTAGAGAGCAGAGCACCATCAGCTGTGGTGTTCTTTCTGATTATCACTTCTTGATTTACTTTTTTTTGTTTATATGCTTTTTGCCTTGCAAACAAAGTAAGTTTATTGATGATGAAAAATCATTTCAGAGCGCTTTCCTGTCTCAATTTTAAATCAAACTGCTCTGCATCATTTAAGAGAAGTGCTCAGAGTTTAATGATGTGGGGTTTATTATTTATTTATTTAATTATTTATTTTTAAAGTCTGTTGCTATTGAAAGTGGCTACTTTATACAGCTGGTTCTAAAAATTCTTTTCTCCCCCGAGACGCTGCATTCTGATAAAAATGTGCAAGACCGGGGACTTGTAGTTGTGGATCCCAAAGCAAAGGATATTATACTGGAACACAGAAGTTACTGCTCCAAGAAGATGAAGGAAAGANTGATAGCTGGATTGCAATTTAGGTGGTCTCAAGTCTCAAACACTTGTTCTCCCATTCATCTCTTGAAGGATGTGTAGCTTGTTGGTAAAACAGAGATGATCTCTTGTCCTTGATGAGCCATGTGAAGTTGCAGGAGGGCTACTAAGTGTCCTCATACCATGCAGCTGTGACCTTGAACTTTCTAAATAAACAGTAAAAAATTTATGCTGCTGTCAAACTGATTTCTTTTGCTATCCTGTCTTACCACTATTCAAAGCATCCTTTCTTGAATAATAAATGTTTTTTCCTTTTGTTTAGAGGATGCTTTTCACTTATTTCAGTCTTACACTGCTCAGAAGTAGGTGCCCTATGAATTTTCACCTTCACCTTTCTCAAATTCTCTTGAACATAATCACAGACTCTGTAAATTCAAAACTGTGTTGGAATCTACATGCAAACTCCTCTAGTTCAGGTGAATTTGCAAAATTTGAAGATTACTTTTCATATAGCTATCAGCTATAAAAATAACATCTCAGAAGGTTTCCTCAACTAACAAAGAGGGGTCTAGCAAATGATCACACTTCTGTTAAAGAATTTGTATTGGTCAGAAGTAAAGTGAACGCTATATCTTGCTTTGCAGCCTCTCACATTTTTTTCTCCTTTCTTTTGCAAGTGGAACAGCCATGGCTATGACATTGCTAAAATATTTGGAAACAAATTTACGCTAATTTCACCAGTCTGGTTACAAGTGAAAAGGAGAGGGAAGGAAAGGTTCCAGTTCACTGGGCTCCATGATGCGGATAAAGGTGTTATTTTCTTTTTCTTTGAATATGCATTGCAAGTAAGATTTGGTCTTGTTGATTATTGGTCTGGTAGCTTTGGCAATATATGTGTGTGGGTTTTTCTGGCTCTTCCTCATGGCGAAGTACTTATCTGTTACATTTTTGGAAGAGTTTTCTTCAGATTGAGCTTTTTTTCTGTCCCCACCTCCTTCTACATGTGTGCATAGTTGATCTGTCCAAAGAATAAGTAGAAAGATTGTCTGTTCCAACAGGCTGGCTGCAAAATCCCTCTTAAAAAAATGAAAGGACGAAGAATCAGTACAGACATAGAGACCATCTGTCTTTCGTGTTTGCACTGTGCAGTTGTTTACCTGCTGTGGTTGTTTTACCTCTGCAAAAACATTTGGGTGAATATGTTTTGGGAATAGCAGATAATTTAAGAGAATTTTTTCCTTTGCTGTCAAGAAACTGGCAGCAAGTTCAGATTTCAGCTAGTGTGTTCTTAAATAATAACTAAGTAGTTTATGGTTTTGAACTTGATTGAAGTACTTGTCTGTGGAATTTAATTTGAAACAGCTGTGATTCTTACCATGTCAATGTCTGCTAACAGGTTAATTCTAGTGTAGTGACCACGGAGAAGAGCAGATGGGACACGTGAAAGTACCATCTTGTCATGCCCCCTCCTTCCCCACCTCCCTCGCCAAAAAAAAAAGTTCCTCCCAAGTGATCAAGTGATGCTTGGTGACTACAGAAGTGTTGTTCTGAGTAGGCAGTAAGATATTTTCCATGATGAGGCAGAATTGGAAGCAGTAGGGAATGGCTGGGTAGGGACTATTGTAAGATTGTAGTAAATGCTAATTATGCTGTGGTGTGGGTGAATAGCTTCAAATTCTGTATATGAGAATATGTTTTATCTTTGTTGGCTATGAACTAGTAGCCTGTGGCAGGAAGACAGATATAATGAAACTGTCCTACTTTATTTGAAGAATGCTTGAAAATATGCTGTCATTGTCAGCATCATTTATATTTTAACAGTTGTTCTCTTACTTGATAATACTGTTTGACAGGCTGGATGAGAGATGTCAGAAAAACCTCCAAAACCATCAAAATAGGTGAGCCTCTGGTTTATGTTTGTTTTACATCTTCTTCAACTGCTAGCAGAGCAAAAGAAGGCTTTGTTCTAGATGTATATGGGAGAAAGGGAGGTTACCTTAGCATAGTTGTATGAAGGAAGAAGTTCGAGAAGAAAAATAAAAGCAGTTATCTATAGATAGCGAAGTAGCTGAACTGTTGATTCTGTTGGTGCCCTAATGTTTTGCCTAAACCTCCTATCTGTGAATAAATCCTGGGTCACAGAGCCCTCTCTGGAGAGGGGTTTTGTATATAGCACTATATGCTTACCCGGGTGAGCAGTTTTGAAACTTGTTGCTCAGGGGTTCAGCTAGTTGGGAAAAAAAAAATAAATATCCCAATCTGAGTCAGTCAGACTTTCCTCCATGACAGCAGAAAAGTCCTCCCTTGTCTTTTCTGCCCTTGAAGCTGGGAACTCCAGAGGTCTGCTACAGTGTTTGTCTCTAGGGAAAATTGCAAACATTGCTGTAGAGATAATACTGTCCTAGACTTTGTAGATTTGTCCAATGCTGTGGAACTGTGAAACCCTTCTTGACTCAGACGAGAGTATGAAATGTGAAATGCATTGAAAAATTGAATACTCAGATATTTTAAATTATTTCAGTTGCCAGATGTCAAAGCCTTTGAAAGCTCTCTAAAATCTTCTAAAATGCTCTTTAACATCTGTGGTGGTTAGAAAGGGCTTAGACATAGCTCTGTTATTGTTTTTTCCAGGTACATGATTGTCAACTCTTCCAACAGCAGTTTTCCTGACTCTTGTCTGACTTTGTTTTTAATGTTTTAAGTGTGTTGTTAGAAAAAGAAATTACATGAGCACAATTACCAATGTTTTCCAGAATAAAAATTTGTCATAGAGCCTTGAGATAAGAAGAGTGGGCTGTGTATAAAAGAGTGAATTAGAGTTTGAGGTGAACTTTTCTATCTAGTACTTGTGGTAAAAGAGATGCACAACTTGCAGAAAGATTGCTGTTTCATGCTGGTGTTCTTTTATGATTCTACTTGGGACCTTAAGTGGTAATTCAATTAATATAGTTCAATCAAGTTAAGGTATCTTTCCTTAAAACTTGCATCGATGCTGACCTTTAACTACAGATAAAATGAAGAAGAATGTAGTACAGTGTCAATTTTTCTGTGCTGCTAAAGCTGGTCAAATAAGAAGAGTAATGATCTCAGTCGTGGGATACGTTTTTTAGTGGCATCTCTTGTGGCGTGCTTGTATTTGATGTATTCTGTTTCTGCAGAAATATTTTAGTGTAGATAATAAATTCTTAATTTTCAGTACTGATTATTGACTTTGCTTGATAGTGCCTCGAATTTTGTTTGATGGCTGGACTTATCAGGATTTCGAGAGTGTGTTTGGCAGTGAGGATGAGATAGAGGAACTTTCCAAGAACATGGTTCTACTAGCCAAGGTAAAAAGAGTTTTTGCTAATGCTTATAAAATAGTGTGTGGTGATATTTGATTCCTTTTGTAATGGGTATTTTCTTATTTTTCTCATAGTTTTATATTCTACAAAATAAAATTTTGCTCCAAAATGGGGCAGGATTTTTAAGAGTGTGTCCTAGTATGTGTCCAATTCCTGTAAGTGTGAAGTATAGCAACACTTAAGTGCAGTTAACTACAAGTCCAAAGTGAGACTTCATAAGTCTGATCAACATAGCCTTATAATAAGTTATCATTGGTAGCTACACTGGTGACTTTTGCCTGCTCTAAACTGTGATTGATAAAATGTGTTCCAAACAGCTGATGGGCTGAATGTTATATAGGCAATGGTGGATACCAGATAAACTTCTCATGGAGATTGCCTACTGAGCAGGCTGCTTTCATTTTGAATTTTTGATAGGCAGAAAGAGGATCACGAGTGCAATGAGTGCTGTTTTCTGTGTTATAAGAATACATTCAGGCTCAGCGTGCTAAAGCTAATGAGCCACTTTTAATATCAAGAATAACTCACTGGATATCTGTTGCTGTACAGTTTTGTTCAGGTCTGACAAACCAGTTTTCCTAAAATATTAAGAGGCTGGGGAGAAGAGAAGAGGATTTCCCTTAAGGAATGGCTGTTTGCTAAGGTTTTCTGGACAGCCCTTTAGCTAATGACTGTAGAGCTAGACAAGTTGCACCCAAAAGACATTCAGCTTCAGTGGTTGACTCATGACAGCCTGCTTAATTACAGTCAGAATAATTTTTCTAACTTGCTACATGATGCAAAGGAATCTTAGTCTTCTCTAGAGGAAGATGGATGTAGGAGTAAACCGAATAGTTTCTTAAAATTTGTAACTGATACATCAGTTTTAGGTCCTCAGTAACAGTTGGCCTCTTAAGGAAAGGGTACTCAAGTGCAACAGTATCCTTGATCATGCTAAACATAAATTATCACAAGTGAGATTAATGTGGGAGATGTTTGGAATCATGCATATGCCAAGTTAGCATTTACATATTTAGCTTCAAGAGCTCATAAGTTTTTTCCCAATATACATGTAAATGTGTATCAAATGATTTGCTTAACAACCATCTTTCATTAATGGCTGAATTTTCCAAATCCAATACTGGTTTATCCTGTAAGAATAGAAGTCATGGATAACTAATAAGAGATTTTCACCTTTTGCATGTTTGTTAAATGATTTGTGCTTCTCTTTGGCTTCTTAATTAAATGCTACTTTAAAGATGAAGCTGGTAAGAGAATACAAAGCACATTCAATGTGCAATAATACAAGTAAAACTTCAGTAATTGTGTGCTTTTATAGTGTACTGTCATCTCTGGTACAAGCCTAATGAGTAAGCATTGTGATTAACTGTATGTTGCTGTTGATTCCATTTATTTAGAATGAAAATTTTGATGGTTTTGTAATTGAAGTTTGGAGTCAGCTGGGAAACCGAAAGCAAACGTGAGTACAAGCCTCTAGGATGCAATTCCTAAAAATTGGCATGTTTGAAGCATCTTTTTAATTTGTCCATGTTGATTTGAATTTGTCATTATAAATAAATTCACATTCCAGGATAACTGAAGATTGTTCCACTTATTGTAGAATGAAGTTCTCGCTGAGTTCTCCTTGAGAGCTCTACATCAGCTCCAAGATTACATAATAATCTTCATAGCCTTTCATTAGCCTTTCATACTTGAGTTCTGCAAGACGTTGTACAAGGGTGAAGAAGGTACCTCAATTGCACTCTTACTCAGACGTTTGCCCCGGCCTTTATTATAACATTGATTGATTTGGTTTCTGGGTGAAGCTTGGAATCATGGGATGCTTTCAATACCGCCAAATTTGAGTGAGTAAGGAAACCTTCCAAACTCTTATATAGAGATCTTTTAGACTTACTAAAGCTAAAACCAAAATCCCCAACCTGAAGCAAATCTAAAAAAAAAACCACCTTGAGCAAAAGCCCCTTGGCTGTCTTAACATCTTGGACACAGTCAAGGTAAGGCATGTTCCAAACTGCTGCTTCAGGAGGAAAAGGCAGAATAGAACATGTGATGAAATGAATAATTCAGTGCAGAATTTTTCAGATTTTGTCTTAGTTCTCTCAGGAAATTTAGGCATCCATTCACTAAAGCACAATATTCCTACCATCTCCTCGTTGTCTAAAATGTCTGTGGGGAAAATAGCTTAAAAGAAAGCTCCACAGAATGAAAGCTTCATTATGGAAGACTTTCACCTTTCTACAATGGTACTTTCAGGTTATTCTGTTTAGGGCAAATGTTATTGACTGATGGCGTATAATAGTTATTTCTAGAGCTGAGTGTGCTATTAACAGAGTCCTATGTTTTCCCTCTAAAATCAACACTTGGGAATCACAGAATCACAGAATATCAGGGATTGGAAGGGACCTTGAAAGATCCTCTAGTCCAATCCCCCTGCCAGAGCAGGAACACCTAGATCAGGTCACACAGGAACAAAGATTTGAAACTGTGGAATCTTTGTAGCCGTGTCAGCAGCTCCACCATTTGTATTGAAAGAAATAATCCTTAAGCTAAGTGCTCTTGCACATAATTAGGTGATTTGTGAGGTTGTTCCTAAGATTTGATCTCTATACAGAGCCCTAAAGCTATTGCAATATCTTAGTAATACAGCCAACAAGGTGATGTAAGCAATAGTAACTGCCAAGCAGAAGTTGGGTGTAGTGGATGGTTTATCTACTGTGTTTACTGATGCTTTTCCTATTAGTTAACTTACATGAATGTAAGACAGATTATATTACTGTAATTTTAAGACTCACTGAACACCAGTTTAAGCACGCTAGCATCAAAGTGCTGTATTGTAAGTGGCACACATGAACAAAGCATGCTTTTCTGTTAGCTCCAAGGGGAGTGTACTTGTGGTATGGTACAAATGTTACACTTTGCCAGGAGTAACGCTGGTTCAAAACAGCATCCCTTGTCCCATCTTGTGTGATAAGACCTATTTGTACTAGCAGAGGTACTGCTGTTTACTTGCTCTAACCTTCAGTATCTGAGTGTTATTTATTCTTCATCTTCATACCAAATTTAAGTGCTTCATTGTAAACTCATCTATGTTTTTTTCCCTCCCTTTATTGCCACTCTCCTAGAAATTGTTGGAGTGCTTAAGTTGCAAAATAACTTGTGTTGGACTTTCTGAATAAGGCTGATGTAGGCAGAAAATTGAAGCTATGCTTGTGTGTGGAATTACAATTGTTTTGTGAAAGTAGAAGCACATAATGACATTAAAATTTTATCTCATGATGCTTGTAAATTATGGGGCCAGTGCATTAATTTTGAGATTAAGTCAGTTTGTCTTTCACTTGCTCTAAAACTGGATGGCTTGGGTATCCAGTGCCCCAGGGGTTTTCCTTATCGATGTTTTGTGGGGTGTTTAGGTGCTTTGACCAGATCTGAAGGGGCAGAATTAAGTGAACTTTTGCTCCGCTTGTCTCTGCCAAAGAATTGGAGCAGCCCGTGGCCTCCTTAGCCCACGGAGTGGCAGTATTGTAACATGAGTCAAACCTGAGCTTCCTTGTCAGATTGAGTCTTTCGAAAGTGACAAAAAACGGTAGTAAAGCCTGTTCTTAACCTTGGAAGGGTGGGGATAGGTAGATCTCAACACAGAGATGACCCCCTAATCCTTGAGAGATGTGACGTATTCATAGAATAGCAATTGTGTATGCTCCATATAATGCATCTGTGTGAACTGTTGGGTACCTCAAGTTAGCTTATCCCAGTTCTAGGTAAAGGAACAAAAGATCATAATGTTGCTCATAGTCTGCCTTCAAATTACTTTAAGAGCTGCCTGACAATAAAGGAGACCTGCCTAGCCAATACATTTTATTCCTATTATTTAGTGTGAAAATGTTTTGGTTTAAAAAAAAATTTAAAAAAGTTGTGGGTGGGGTTTGTTGTTTGATTTATTTGTTGGTTTGGTTTTGGGGGTTTTTGTTGTTGTTGTTGGTGTTTTTTTTCTGAAATGCAAGGAATAATCTCACATAAGCAGTTATCAATGTCTTATTGAGACACAACACAGGTGCATAGAAAATATCTGGGGATATGCTGCAGCTGCCAGCAGTGGTGTGGATCTGGGAAGAAGTATTTCACTTAGAATCATTACGGTTTTCATTTTTCAAAACCTAAAGTAAGTGTGTACCTACCTATTAAATTAATAAATAATAAAATGGGACTTAATTATTCAAGCACATCCTTTTGTGTGTCTGTGTTGAGGGGAAAGCTGAGGAGATGATTCCTGTTATTTTTTTAATAGTCTTATGGAAAAGATCCATGATCCCATCCAGTGTGCTACCTTAGTGGTACAGGAACACTTCAGATAGCACAAATTTCTTTATCATACTTAAAATGATCAGAGAGTGGGATTTGCTTATGGAACATTTATGCTTGATACATCCAGTCTCATAAGTGATACTTTTTAGCAGAGTGCTCCAATATTTCTTGAGGAAAGTGAGTCTGCAAAAGAGTCTGAAAACCTGCAAATTAGTGTCCTAACTGACTAATAAATTGGTATACAATTTAAGCTCTACGTGTATCAGAAAGCTGGATTAATTGCAGCTGAAGCTCTCCTCTCATTAGATCTCAGCTGAGCAAGTGTCCCCATGAGATACCTTTTTTCAATAGCTGGGTTAGGGAGACATGACATCTTCATAATACAAGCTCTTCCCATTGTCTTGATGTTGTGGCTTGAAAAACTGAATTGTCTAAAGACCTTTTGACAATTAAATTTTGTATGGAGATACTTAAACACAGTAACAGGGTAATTAGTGCGAAGTTTTTGTAACCCATAAATCCTGTGACTAGCCTCTTTACGAACCTGTAATCACTGAGTATTTTTAAAATGAGGCAAATTCAGACACTTCTCTGTCAGACCTCTGCATGTTTCTAGCAAATCTTGGGGGTTTGTGTACTCGCTTCAACATTAGAAATGAATGAAAATTCTTCCTGCAAGGCCTGAGGAGTTCTCTAAAAAGAGCCTCAGTTTCCTGTTTATCCTGGTGTTAGAGATGAAGTAAAATGTTGCTAAGATGTTGCCTTGCGGAGATCCACTAAGACATGAAATTCTGTGGATCAAGGCTCACTGTGTATCTTCTGTTTTACATCTTCTTAAGCAGAACTAATATCATCTGGTTTTGTTTCTTTACAAGAACAAAAAAAATTTCTAATCATTCTAGTTTGGGGTTTTAATTGCTCTGTAATGCTCAGCAGACTAAAGTGTTATATTATTATCTTAAATTAGATCAATCTGTTGTGCTATTTTATATGTGCATACTCATTTAAATATTTATTTTACCAACAGTATAAATTTTATATAAGATAATTATGTGCCTAAATATAGCAGTCTAGTTTCATGTTAGATATTCTAAGCAGCCCAGTCTCTGGCTGTTCATGTAGAGTCCTAGATGCCTCGAGTCTTACACAGCAACCCTGTATGCATGCTTTGTATACATTTGGATGTCTGAAATGGTGTTAGGTTCTTATATTTAGATGCCAAAATACCACCTGTTCTGTCATAAGAACCTAAATTGTGTGTGTGGATGTAAGTTTTAGGGGTGTTATATTGACCAGTTCAGGCTCCTGTAGACAGGAGTATGGTACCTTCTGTAGTACTGGTACATCTGTCCTATGATTTCTGGGAATAGGATTACTGATGCACAAATCACAATGAGGTCAAATTTAATGTGAGGTGAAAGACTGTATCTAACCGATGCTGCCTCCTGTCATGCTGACAGTCATTGCACAGTGAAAAAGTATGCAGCTTCCCATCTTTTAACACATAAGAAATGAGTCTCCTAAAAAAAATCTAAATTAGCCAAGATATGCTTTGCAGATGATACCTCAATTCTGCTGTGTTTTGCTGCTTTTTATAGTTTAAACCTGCTTCTTAATTAAATAACTGTCTTTTATCTAAAACTTTATTGATTAATTTTGCAAGAAAATATTCCAAATTATTAAACCTGTGGCATTTAAATTTAGAAATGTACATGGCAGACATACTGAGATAACTGAGCAAGCATGCAAAGGTTCTCCTGCTTATTTAGTTAACAGCTAGACAGGACCACATCTCTCTTGTTAATCTCACTTGGGGGTTTATTGAATGGGTTTTTTTTTCTCCAGAGACGTGGGTCATGTGAAAAAGACATGCAAGTAGCCATCAGAATCTCACAGCGTACATAAAAGTGCATGCATTATTCTGATCAGTCTGGCATTAGCTGACAGGTGGCACTGCCATCACACAGACTCCATCTGAAAAACGTTATTTTTATTTTTTTTTTTGGTCATCACATGCTGCAGGCACTTGGTATCATGCAGAAGATGACCTTCAGACATCTTATTAATGTTGGTAGGAGTATAGGAGCAAAAGCTCTTCTGGCAGTTCTATCCCTCATGTTAGTCCCTGAAAAATTAATCTATTAATCAAAGATTTGCCATAATTCACTCCAGTTTCTTGGTATTAACTAGGCAATGAAATGGCACAAAAGGGCAATTTCTTCTTGAAATAGACAGCTTTATTCTGTCCAATTTTCTTGACAAGGCATAAATTTTAGGGAGTACTGACTACCAACTTGTGCAAAAAAGTGGCTGAAGTTGGAAAGTTGCAGAGTTCTGAAGGGTCACGTAACTGAGTGGAGGGATGTAAAAGCCTTATGCGTCAAGAGTTCTGAAGGGTTATGTAACTGAAGACAAGGATACAGCAGACTGACCTGTCTTCTGCAAGGCTTTTTGAATACATCTACATGCACTGCTGTGCATTAAAGAAAACTTTAGTACAAGGTGTCCCAAACAAAATAGACTAGCAATGCTGGAAGAAGGGACTTCTGAAAAAATAACCTTCCCTCATGCTTTGGGGGATGAAAATTTGGAGGTCTGCATGCTTTATGGGGAACAAGATACTTTGAAATCATGAACGCTTGGAAAATTGGCCAACCAAATAGTAGTGATAACAGAAGGCCTGAAATAGTAGGAAAGAAGTAGACCCTAATTAGCTCAAGATAGAGCCTTAAAGCTGCCAATGTTTTAGTAGCTACTCTGAAGTTAAATTTGACAATGGTGAAGTCTCTAGTAAATATTTAATGAAACCTTTTCAGGAAGACTGATTCTATTCCTATTTTTCTGCACCTCATTATAATGTTTAAAATGTCAGTAGCTTTTCTTTCAAAATTACAAGTGGTAATATGGGAGAGTATTGTATTTAAAACACTGGAAAGCACTGTTGCGACACAGTAAAGTTTTCATTTATAGCAGAAGACAAATGAGCGTTCTGCTCTTGCTGTATGGGGGAGAGGGGAAGAGTGTACATTTGATTTACATAATCTGTCTTGGTTGACAAATGGAAGGGAGCCTAAATTAAGTCTTTATACATTAATCCTGTCTGATTTGCTAAAAGTTTTAAGGGCCCAGAGACCTGGTTTGGCAGGTTAGTGAGCAGATGTTAACCTGGGTTTCTTGAGCAAGAATCTGCGGTTGTCCAGCTACCCCTTTTCTTCCTGACCTCCTTCAAGTCAAAGCTAATTATTTTTTGGCTAGAGCCATACTGCACAGATTTGGTGGTGGGATGAGAGAAGTGGCTGTTTTAGTAGAATCTGGTTTTAGGTAGAGTCTGGTTTTAGTTAGAGTCCTGTCTGTTAGCTACAAAATAAAACCAGCAATCCAAACTGCACTCCTGCCCCTTTATCAGGCCAAAAATCTCTGTCCTTCATTTACAGGTGTAGGTTGTGGTTCTACACTGTAGGCCTTTCTGGTGTTAAAATATGCCTGCTTTTGTGCAGCCACTGTTTTTGTGCCCACGTCACTCTTTTGTGAATACATTTTTACCTCTGCTGGCTAACCACCAGTGTCTGACATTGCCAAGAAAGGGGGAAACCTTGAATTCAATATTCACTTGATTTTTTTTTCCCCTGCATCTTGTTCAAAATAATCACAACTGCTTTTCTTCTTATTCTTCAAAGAATTTCTATCTGGATAGCAAAATTTTAAGAGCCAAGGCAGATACGTGAGGATGCAGAGTGGGCATGAGGGCATTGACCTTGGTTCTAAACGAAAAGAAAAAGATGTTACCTTGCTTTGCACCTATATTAGGTTCTTTTATCCTATTCTACCCCTCCTTCTGTCCCCTCACCTTATAAAGAATTAAATTTAAAGTCAGCAAGTGTTTTGCGTGGTGAAGAAGTCTTAAAATTCCTACAGCTAGCAAAGGTAGGTTGGGTGAGAAGAGAGATCCCTGCTGATGAACAGTGTAGAATCATCTCAGAGCCAAAGGAATTTCATCTGGATGAAATTTATCTTTTATGTAACATCTCTGACATGTGATAAAGCATACACCCATACTGCAGTTCGGACATAACTAGTTAAAAAGGTCACTTAACCATGAGACACAAATCAGTGGGAAAGAAGGCTTAGCTTGTTCTAATACTGATTATAGTTTTTGATAAGACTATATCACATGGGAGCTGTGATGTGCATGTTGGAATCAATAAATGGCTGTTTAGTGCTGTAATTTTTTTTAATGCATTTCTATGGAAAAGGATTCTTTTTTGCTATAATTGATGTGCCTGAATCATGACACTCTTAATGTGGAATGCATAAATGGGAGGGAAAGCTGTTACTTTCCCAGAGCAAGAATGGTAGAAGTGCATGCTGCAGGCAGACCAAAAGCTGATTCCTGTAACCTCATGTCTCCCCTGAAAGAGAAATATAGGTGGCAGAGTGACAGATCATTGTCAAGAGCTGTTCAGCACAGCCAGCTCTCAAATTGTAAGGACAAAGTCCTGATAGTATAGAGAAAGTGATAAAAATTTGCTTTGCCAGGATTTTAAGAATAATGGCTTTTGTACCATCCGTAGGAAGTTTTCATCAGGCATCAAACCATTTCAGGGAAACTTAAAATACTTTGTTACCTTTGAATAGTCTCTATATTGTGCAAGTCAATCATCATTACTGTGACAGATAATTATATTGGAAGATCAATGCTTTCAGAAGAGTATCTTGAGGATGATGCTGCTTTGAAGGGCCTGTACCAAAAAGTTTCTCAGAGTCCAGGTCTAATTCATTTTAAGTGGAGCAAACAACAATGTATATTTTGCCTTTCCTGCTTTAGCACTTTAAGCCTACTGTAATGGGTCGAGAAGTTGCTTTCTACTCGGTTCAGGTTTAAGCATAGTTCTGAACAGATGTAGAATTCTGTGCTAATACCATGTCTGACTGCCTTTGTATATCCAGCCTGTCAGTGGGTAAGTCTGCAACTTCACTTTGTTCTGAAAAATCTGCTGACTTAAGGAAGGCGCACAGAAGAGCCACATTTATAGTGCAAATTAAAGATAATATTGAATTCTGCTTAAGATAACAATAGCCATTAAACATTTTTGTTTCTTCAGTCTGTCTCTGAAGAATTTTCTACTAATATCACCCTTCAAATCAGGAAGACTAAAACAGTTTATGTGAGAATTTTGGAGTTTATTTTCCTATTGAAATGTTTATAATATAGATATGGAAATCAGCTTTTGTGAAAGCCTTTAAATGATGCATATACCAGATGATACTTCCAGATATGACATTGTCAAACATTTATTTTGTAGCTATATTGCATTGAGAAACAAAAGGATTATTTATACAGAAAAAAGCAGAAGCAGAAATGTTTCTAAATACAGGCTTCAGAAATATCTTTTGAAGATTGCATGTCTTACTGTGAAAGCATCTTTACAAATTCTCAGACCTTGTGTAGTAATAGAGTGACAACTTGAATCTTTTCAATAGCTGGTTGTTTGAGAAGTGTGTTTGATTCTTCTATTGATTTAATTCTTTTTACTGAATATGACCTCAAGAAGTAACCTGCTCTGATAAGATATGCTGGTTTTACATGCTAACAATGCATAATTAGACTAAAATAAAACTAGGAAATGTTTGAGCCTAAGGTGATCACCAGTTCCAATAAAAACTAAGACCATCTCCAGCAGTTCAGCATTCTTAATTCTGGAAGAGGGTAAAACTCTGCTCAGTCTTCCTCATGTTTTTTTTTTTTTCTGCAATGGTCATTCGCTACAAAATATGTTTAGCTCTCTTGCCAGCTGCATATTTTCAATTATTTCTATAAATACCTGTTAACTTGCCCTTGCCAATACAGAGCAACAGTTTTACTGCCTTTCCCTCTAACAATATATTTATATTTCAGGGAATTGATTCACTTGCTCATTCACCTTTCTGAAGCTCTACATGAAGCACAGCTTCAACTCATACTGGTCATCCCTCCTGCAGTTGCAGCAGGGTAAGTATTCCTATTTAGGTGGCAGCTTTCAGATGAGATACTTTTTTGTCTGACACAGTAAGTTCAAATCTTTGTTTATAGCTTTGCAGCTTAAATGAATAAGAAATTATTTGAATTTGATTGGTTGTCATGTCTTCATGCATGTTGCACTGAATAGTCTTAGTAACCATGTGCGTTCATATATACCTCATAACTTTTGATGTTGAAATAACTTGCAGAGGGACCTGCTATTGTGCTGTTAACCCAAAATGAATGGTAAGAACGTCCAGGAGAGCAAGAGCAGGAACAGTTGTGGAGCTTAATGACTTGTTGCCAAGGAGTGAAAAAGGTATCATAGAGGTAGCATATAAAAAAAAACTTTCTGAGTCTCTGGGCATGATTTCAGCTATGATAGCTAACACTTATTCTTCAAGTAAAATAAACAAAGCTATGGGAAGGAATTATATCTGTAATAGGGCTGTGGGGTTTTAAAATTATTTATTTTGACTTGGTAGTTCATATGTACAGAAAATGCATTTAGTAAGAGGATAATATTTAGAATTGTTAATGATTCTGTTTATTTGTGCAATCATTTGAATCTGATGGATCTAACAGTTTATACGGTCCTCTGGTTCAACAGCAGTAAGCAATTCGTATCTTTCAGTATTTATAGCAGAAAGATACTTACTTCATAAGATTGTATTTATTGAAAAAACAAAACCCATGTGGAAAATGAGAATGTAATTTCATTATATGTGGAAGAAATTTGAATCCTCTTAAAATTTTAAAATTTTTAGGAAAAGATTCTACATTGTCTCCCAGTGATTTATAGTAAAACTGAAAAAATCAGAGTTTTACAATATCTCTAGTACCTGTCTGGAAAGAAACTGGCATTCCAGTATTTTGTTTTTTTCAGGGAGATTGTATCTGGTCCTTCATGGTTTTGTGTCATCAACCGGTGAGGACATCCATGTTAGAGTGAGCAGACAGAAGTCAAGGGTGGAAGGTGATTCAAAATATTAGCAGAGTGATGTGACTTCATTATTGTGATTTCACACTGATGTGTGGGCTATGCCAATGCTATAAAGCTGTATTAGCAAGAGTTCTGCCAGTATCCATCTGCCATGTGGTAACATTTATTCACATTTGGACACCCTTTCAGGTTAAAAAAAAATACATGGTATTCTTGAATCATGAGCATAGCTATCTGGTCTGCTACCTTGTGGAAGTGTTTATAGTATACAATAGTGCTACAAAGATATACAAGGAATACATCGTGCCTTTCAGAGACCGGAGGTAATAAGGCTTATCTTATCCTAAAAACTACCCGGTTCTGAATCTTTGTATTCCAGTCTTGCCTTTCCTTGCTTCTCAAAGGTGATCACAGAATAGTAGGGATTAGAAAGGACCTTTGGAGATCATCTGGTTCAACCCCCCTACCAAAGCAGATTCACCTAGAGCAGATTGGACAGGAACACATACAAGCTGTTTTTGAATGTCTTCAGGGAACTCTCTGGGATATTCTCCGGGCAGGCTGTTCCTGTGCACTGGCACCCTCAAAGTAAAGAATTTTTTCCTCATGTTCAGAGAGAATTTCCTGTGCCCCAGTTTGTGGTCATTGCCTTCTGTCCTGTCGCTGGGCACCACTGAGAAGAGCCTGACCCCATCCTCTTGACACCTGTCCTTTACATATTTATAAGCATTGATGAGATCCTCTCTCAGTCTTCTCTTCTCCGGGCTAAATAGACCCAGGTCTGTCAGCCTTTCCTCTTAAGAGAGGTGTTCCATTCCCTTGATCATCTTCCTAGCCCTCTGCTGGACTCTCTCCAGTAATTCCTTGTCTTTCTTGAGCTGGGTAGCCCAGAACTGGACACGGTACTATAAATGGGGCCTCACCAGGGCAGAGTACAGGGAGAAGATGACCTCGCTCCACCTCCTGGCCATGCTCTTTTTAATGCACCCCAGGAGACCATTGGTCTTCTTGGCGATAAGGGCACATTGCTGGCTCTTGGTCAATTTCTTTTCCATCAGGATACCCAGGTCCCTCTCTGCAGAGGTGCTTTCCAGCCCTTAACCTATACTGGTGCATGGGCTTATTCCTTCTTTGGTTCAGGACCCTATACTTTTCCTGTTACATTGTGGATAGGCAAAATATTAAAGTTATGTATGTGTCACTGGTCATTGCCTTCTACAGTCAGAGTGAGATGCTCCAAATTTCTATTAGTTGCTTTTAAGAGGTTTGGTGGGGGCTCTTGTCATGCGGGACTGCAGTATAATGAAGCGTAACCTGTTGTATGTACAAGAAACTGTCTTCATAAAGTAATTGAGTATGTTGCAGTTTGTTTTGCTAACTGCAGAATAGGTAACGTATGGGGAACACATGGTAATCCTGTGTTGTCCTTGTTCCTTATCTCTGAATTTTACCAGGAGGTACCTCCCCTGGTTATGCAGATATTTTTGGCTTACAGACCATGACTTGCTGATCATGAAACCTGAGGAAGGCTTGTAATATTTGTGTACTTGGCAATGCAAAGTATTTTTTTCCAGGTTTCCTTTTTCCTTCAATCTGTTCAGCAGCATTATGCCTCCACAAGAAAATTCAGTAATGTAAGTCACTCTTAAATAAAGAGTCATTATTAGGTATTTTTCAGATGAGAGTTAGGAGACAGCTGAAGAAAAATACTACAATGTTTTATTTTTCTCACCTTGGGCAGTGTGGCAGTATGGACAGGCTCACAGCCACTACAGTTTATGACAGTTTAACAGCACGGTTTCAGGATGGTGTTGTACAACCTCCTCAATTTCTTATAGGCTGTCACAATCTTTCAGTGTACATTGATTTTCAGGGTGCCAAAAAGGCTTAGAAAATTGAATGTCTGAGCAGACTTGTAAATGTCTCTTCTGCTGCTGGACTTTTCTCTGCAACGGTCTCAATTTTTTGTTGAGTTTTGTGATGAATTCCAATAGCACCAGGGAGAAAGAAAGTATTTCTGCCTACAGTTATCTTAAGCTTAAATGCTGCCTGCTGAAAGAATTCCGAGACCCTCTAGTAGGTAACTAAAAGTTGTCTATTTGCTGAGATCAGTTAGTGTTTGCACTGTAACTGTGATGTCACCTCCTCTGTAGGTTAGTGAAGAAACGCCATTCAAACCAATTCCTGAATATAGGATATGTGCTTTCTACCATCTTAAGACTGTAAGCCCAGAACAATATCTACCTGTGACTTTGTTCTTTAATAGCTGCATGAAATCTGATTGCAGTTTGTTTTCTACAAAATGACGTTCTTCAGAATGGTTTTTGTGGCTTTATATTTTCCTCTGTTGCACAATATAACTGGTTTATATCCCTAAAATGAAGAAGCTATTTTAATGCAAAAATCCCTGTGCTTCCGTGTGTGACTGGCCACCAAATTTTGATAGGCAGAGAGGGAGAATCAACGTGTTGAAGACTAGAAGAAAAGCAAACAAAATGAATTCCATGTAAACTGGTAAAGTAGACATTTCTGTAAAATAATACCTGTGCAGAGCCTTTTTGTTAGGGACTGAAGGGCTCTGCAGCAAAATTCTTGCTGCATTTTGAGGAGATTCCTCCCTGTCACTCAGGCCCCTATGTTTCTACCTCAGTTCTGGTGTTTTTTGCATCACTTTATTTGTTGAATGTTATTAGTTTCTAGTGCATTACAGCATTAAGAAAGTAGATGTAAGTCTCAGTACAACACTAGACTTATGCTGTTGTTTCTTTTTCTGTAGACATGGTGTGGTTTATTCCCTTGTCTCCTTTGTGCTGTTTTTTGCCATGGTCTTCTCAAATCAGAACACACACCCTATAATCCCGGGGCAGTTTGACACACCGCTACAGTCCAAATCTTGTAATGTGCAAAAAGGGAAGTACTACATAAATGGGCTCAAGAATTTATTTTTCAGCCACTTAATGTTTTAATGGTCTGATAGTCCAAATTACCTAGTTGATACAGAAAAGCCTCATTAACATTACAGCTACAATTGTTATGCAGAACCTTCTTTTCTGTATGTGGTATTCCCAGATCTGGAGGCAGTGGCCACTTGACCACCACACAATTATTTGAAAGGAAGTTCAGGTCATAAGATGCAAAGGATTTTTTAAAAAAGAGAAAGCTTTGAATCAGCACTGTTTCTCAGGTCACAATTGTTGCAAGTAATCAGAGCTACATGACAGGTATGATGTTCCTTACTGTCATGGATATCTTTACATGGTTCTTGAGAGCCACTTCTGTGGTCGGTAATATTTGAAACTTAGAAAGCCAGGTCTCCCTGTCAAGAGAAGGTTGAGAGTCATTCAGCTTTGCTTCAGAATATAAATGCTTAGGAGCTTCTCCTGATGCATGGAATGCTTTGCTGGTAAAACTTTCTACTATAGAGAAGGCTTCAGGAACTGAACTATGCTTTTGGCTATTGTCCTCTTACATGGTTCACAGTAAGCTGAAGCGTTATATGCCTTGTTGTATTAACTCATTGCACCAAAGAGCAATAGCTGCAGTACTTCTTTAAAATCAAAGACATGGAAACTAAGTGCTTAAAAATCTATTTCTGGCTCATGAGATAACCTTTGCCACACTCACAGACCATTAATACTCTAATTTCTTGCAGATTTCTCTGGAAAATTGTGGGCTGGTATGCCTTTGTGTTCCATGGATGTTCAGTGGTGATAACAAATAGTTTTGAGATTCTCGTGCTTTGGTTGTCAAAAATAATGAGAAATTACTATGTCTTCTCTCTTGTCTGTCATTTATTCCAATCTTTCATGCTGCCCTCTGATGATCTATATTTCATCCCAATTGATAGCTCCTTTTTAAAGCAATTTTTCATTGCTATTAATTATAGTCTAGTACAGATAAAGCAAAGGCAAACACTTTAAAACATTTTTCTAAAATGCTTTATCAGTCAGTTCATCACACAGATGCTTTTAAAAATGCTAATGCATGCTCTGGTAGAATTTAAGTAATTGCTGTAAACAGTGTTCACATTAAAGTGCATTTGCTCCTTTTGATGGTACGGAGAAAGTGGAGAGTAGTACAGACCTTAAGATTCCTGTTCATTGTGATGCCTATTGACATTCCTACATTCAATCTCAAAGCCAGAGGGACCTAAATCTGTTTTGTTTACATACAATCACGTGGGGCTCTACAGTCTGTTTTTTTTCTAAATCCTGAAGTAAGAGTTGAAGCCATTATAAACCCACTAGATTCTTAAACAGGTTTTGCCTTGACCAGAATTTACTTTGTTGCAGTTAATTGTATCTTTCAGCACTATTTGCAGTGGAACACAACACGGGTTTGGACCTTGTGTTGTCATTGTGCCTCCTGCTGCTGTCCTGCGTATTGAGAGGGTAGTGGGTTCATAGTTCCAAAACCTTTATGAGCTGGGATTTAGAGATGCCCTATTAGAGCTGGGAGCAGCTGTCTATCTAAAGTGCAATTTTAAACCTGAAATAGGTATTACATGCTTGTTTCTGAATAGCTTAATCTGTAGAGAAGCGGTACAGCTGTTTTCTAGCTGTGGGAAATAACGCCCACAGTTTGTATGAAAGAATCCAAAAGTCTTATTCCTCTAAAGCAATTCTTTTATTTCTTTTATGTTTTCCTAATATTTCTGGGATTTATTATTAAATCTGTATTGCCCAGGAGAATTTATTAGTCGCATTCTTTTTAATTAATACTGTTGTATAAGCCACCTGTCTGTTTCTTCCTATTGCCTTAACTAGAAAAAAACACTTTTAACTTCCTGAGTAAGCAGGTAGCTGAACCTGTGTTCATCCATTACGGAAACATCCTGAAACATTCACAATGTCCATGCATGCTTTAAGCCTTAGAAGTATTTTGGATTTAATGATATCAATAAGCAGAATCCTGAAATTTTCTTTCTGCCCTGCTTGACTTCTTAGATAGTAGCTGTACTTGAAAATTTTTCACTTAGAGGATAACAAGGCTTCAACTGAAAAGGGCTTCCTGTGGTGTATTAAATATCCCATGTTATCAAATTCTTTGTGTCTTGAAAACTCACTTCGGATTTCAAAACTTACACATAGTTGAAAGTGTGCTTTAATGCATCTTGTAGTCTTTATTTCTTGGAATCACTGTAGACTGTTAATCAAAAATACAGCAAAAGGCATGGAAATAAATGCCATCAAGAATTAAATAACATTTTAGAGTTCAGCAGCTGGCAAAAGACTGATAAAGGAGACATGAGCTGTATGTGGAATACCCTAACTAGCTGGGATGCCAGGAGCTGAAACGTTGTTCCTCTTGTGTTCTACCTTAATTAACATTTAAAGAGAGAGCATAGTTAAGTGTAACCAGTTTATTTAGGAATTTGTAATTTAGACTCCTTTGATGTGCATTAGAATCAAAGCAGTCTGTCAGCAACTGCTGTCTGAAAGGAGACACTTTTAGGAGCTAAAAATACTGGTTTGCTTAGGGACGAACATTCTAGAAAATGCAGTATTGCACATGAGATGAAGTGCATGATGCAGGAATGAAATATTGGGTCATCTGTTTAACTTTTGAAATTCAGCTTTTGCAAAGACTGAGTGAGACTGATCCTCTAGCTGAATCTTGCTTTCCTGACTGAAGGATCTCGTGAAGCCTTTGGGTTTTGGTTTGCTTCTGGGCAAAAAAAAACCAAAAAACCCTTTACTTGAATTTTTACTATTTTTTTTTTAATCCAAACAATGTATATATTCCTTTACAGCAATTTTTGTATGTCTGTTTACAGCATTGTCCGTAGACAGTTGCAATGGCGTAATCAAGGGATGGGAATGTGTGTAGAGGCTGATTGGTAGACAGGAATCTATCTAGCAAGCTTTGCTGTCACTGAGAGTGCATGTAGAGCTACCACCATGTCAAACACAGATTAAGATAGTACTGCCATACACCTGATGTGCAGGAATTGCATGATTTTCCTGCAAACACAAGTGATTTGCAAGAGACAGGAACAGCAGGAACCAAATCCGTGCTCTAAAAAATGTATGTGTTATACCGTCACTGTCCTTTGGAATGGGAGCCTTGTGATTGCGTGTGTCTGAAGCGAGGTGCTAGGATTGCTGTGTTATGTAAATGGTTGCTAGAGCAGATGGCTTGCTGAAGACTTTCAGCCTGTCTTTCAACAGATTGTCTCAAAATGTTAGTGTTACTGCTTTTAACATGCACGGGTGTGGATGCATGTGTAAACTATATGAGTACCATTTCTAAAACGGCACTGGGTATCCAGCCTATGTTCTTCTTGTTGTTGATCGTGGGTAACTCCATTTGTGCTGGCTTATCCTGGGCTTGATTAAATTCCTGTCTTAAATATGTGCACTTCGGTCATTATTGTACTGCAGAAATCATACTGGTGCAAGCTGTGTGATTGTTTTATATGGTTATCACAAGCCTCTTTCTAAATAGGAGAGCTGTGCCGTTAGTGAACTACCTTTATGCCTAAATATGGTGTTAAAAAAAAAAATAAAAACTGATGGCAAATGGGACTTCAAATTTGGTTGTACCTGTTCTTGTAAGTCTGTAAATCACAGGGACCAATTTCTTTTTTTTCTCTATACTTACATGCTTTACAATATGTTAGGGATGATTTTTCAAAGGCAAAAAGTGAGGCGTTGAATAGCAGCTCTTTCCCTCTTTCCTATCTGCAAGTAAATTAAATTTAATCGTACTAGATTATTACATATTTTGTCCACATCCAGTAACCATTTTATCCATGGTGTTCCCCAGTTACTGTGAAGAAAACGATGACTAAAAAAAAATACTTAAGTTTATTTAGATGAGCTGTCATCAAAAAGAGCATTAGTAATACTCCTGTTTCCTGCTGTCTTAAGAAAGAGCAAAGGCAGACAAAAAGCTCTCAGGAGCTTTAGAAAGGATGCTGTCTTCACAGAAATTCTGAATCTAGCCATGGTAGCATAACTGTGACCTTTCTGACATTGTCCCCTGAAGTATAATCCTTTGCACAAAGTAGCAATTGAAAACTGCATTGGCTGTGTCACTTTTTAATATAACACTATGCTCTTTACTTGTATTTTGGTACATACGGTTAAGATACACATGTATCCTCCAATATGCTCCAATAAGTTTGTCCTGTGTGATGGATATCCTTTTAAAATACCTGTCTTCGGGTTACAAAACAGTAGCTGCTTCTTGCATAGCAGATGGTTATCTCTTGAAGTTGGATGGAATCTGTAAATGAGAAAAAGTACAATCTCAAGTAAATAAGTGAAGTATCCTGACGTATCCGAGATGCCATTGAGAACTTTTTTGGTGTCATTTTTAAAGGAAGATCACATTTAAGATATAAGAGCTTGATTTGTCATACCCTGGGTATATGATGAAACTACAAGAAAGTACTGCTGGTTACTTTCTTTCTATTAAGAGTTTTAGAAATACAGATGAAAAGCCTGCTGCATTTCTAATAAAAAACAAAACAAAACAAAAAAAAAATCCAGGGTAAAGACCCTGATCCTTGGTTTAAGTAACACTATGCAAAATAGCTGCTGATCTTACCCATGTCTTAATAACATGCTTACCAGTACAAAGCACAGGGTATGTTGCTATTTAACCTTATGAGACATGGGGTTTGGGATTATTAGCAAAAATGAAGCAAATTGTAAACAAATCATTGGAGCTACCACTTCACCTCATGAAGTTCTCAAAAATACTATTAATGGTAAATGCATACAGTTTAGCTAGAATAAATTGTTACCTCTTGGCCAGTTTCTGACGGTATCTGTCAAGTAGTATTTGAATTAAAAACAAGCATGTTTGTCTCCAATGAAAGGTGCACTTAACCTCAGTTTCACATCTAGCAGAAAGACTGGGAAACATGAGTGGAAATAAGATGTATGGCTCCTTGTCTCTAATACAAAAGCTTTTAGTATGAATTTGATGTAAGTGCTAGCATTCTTAGAACAGTCCACTCTGCAGATGTGTGGCTGTCAGACTGAGATGGCATTTCAGGTGGGACCTGTCAGCACACCTTGTATGGAATAAATAAATCAAAGTCTGTTAATGTTTTAGTATGGGCTGTATTTTCTAGACCTCGGATCATTCTTCTCTGGACCCTCTAAATCTCCTACATATTCCTTAATATATGGTTTCCTGAACCATATATTTTAAGCTGAGGCTCTCAGATTTCCAGGAAGAAATATGTATCCATATGGTATAGAGCAGAATGTATAGGACAGCACAGATCAATTGTGTGGCACATGCCTAGCAAGTCTAGTATGTTCTGGATACATTCGATCTGTTTTATATGCAGTATAAAAATCAGTCTTGCTGGTCCTCTGCAAACGTGGCTGCACCTCTGTAAAATTTGGGCCAAAGAAGTGGTAGGGCAATATATGTTGTATGAAAGTGACCTAAAGCGTTTTCCTAAACAGTGAGGCCAGTGGGTTACTTTTAAATTTGCGGAAGATACCAGATTGGTAAGTAAAATGTGTCCGGATCTTGAAGTTATTCCAGAAACATTAAAAATTACCTGGGATTAGTGTAACGATGGAAGTAAAATATTATTTTAAGGAGGGAGAAGTGAAACATGGAAGTGCGTGGACACTTTCTGGACAGACCTGTCTTTGAAGAGAATCGGGCAGTTTCAAAATGCTGAGTCAACAGCACTGGGAGATATAGGGAAAGGGATACTTTTCAGTTTGAGATGATTGATGGGGAGCTTTTAGGGTGATGAAAGGTAATTATTCTGCCCTCACTGGTAGGCAGGTCTCATAGAAAACGGAATCTGGGCTACTTATAGGAGGATGTAGAAAAATGAGAGTGTTTAGAGGAAAGCAAGAAAAATGGCTAGAGATATAGATAATGTCTCCTTTGAGGAAAGTTTGAAGAACTGTATTTAGTATATTAAAAGAGGAGAAGAGTGTCAGGAGACATAATACGTCTTCAGATATGTCAACAAGGGCTGTATAAGTGACAGTGATACATTAGTCCTTACATCACCCTGGAAGAAAAGGATAAAAATGCTCTTAGTTCACGATAAAGAATTCTTACGTTAAACACTGGGGAAAAAATAACATCAGACAGTGAAACACTGTAGAAACATATTAGGAAAAATTTGGGATGTCCGTATGCATTTTGAACTTGATGATACATTTAGGTATGAGGCTATGCACAGCTGTTTGAAGAGAAAAAGGAGGGCAGCACCTTTGATTTCTTTGGGTGGCAGAATTAATGCTCCATATGTGCCTGTTTGGCAGAAAAGTGAAAGGAAGCTGAGCCAGTGGAAGAAAGAAGAAAAAGGGTATCCTCTGTTGTAAAACTTTCTTCCTGTGTGCGAGGAACAAAGCAAACATTCACAAATGCATCTTCCTTCTGTTTCTTTTGAAGAGCTGTGCAGGGGATACACCTAGGACTCAAGCTAGCCTTATTCTTTTTTAATAGATACTTTTGAAGGCTTTCTTTGTTAAACATTCCTACTGAAGTTTTAGATAAGTGAGAAATCTATAAATTTTTTTTTTAAGTTGTAATTAAAAAGGAGTAGATGGGTCAGATCCAGTAAAGGAATAGAGAGAGCTAAAGATACTTGTCAGATTTTGGCCATCTGTTCTTTAACTGAGACTTTTATAGGCTTTCTTTTAGCCTCAGTGAATTAAAATGACAGGTGAGCATTTCCAAAATGATGTCTAAAACACTTAAGAGGCTCATACTGTGACCTGATGTGAATTTTCATGAGTTGTTTAAAATTGACAACACAAGTCTATGACAAAACATTCCCTGTCAGATACTGTGCTGGCTGTTTTCTTATTGTTCTAAAAAGTTTGCCACATCTGTGTCGAGCATCTCAAAGTATATTTCTGCTTCCCATCCATTCTCAGCTAAGTGCAGTTATATCCCAGCATGGTTTTTAACTGCTGCTTCTTACTGTGGCTCACATCATTTGATTGGAAAAAAAAGTTGAAATTCATATTACTTCTTACATTTCAAACAGTCTGAAGTCTTAAGATTTGTAACTGATTTGGTTTACGTTAAGTGTTCTTGACACTACATTTTTTTAAAAAGCAATGAGAAGTTGCAGGCAGAGGATATTTTTGGTGTTACTTACGCATTATGAGACAAGAGACTTTGAGAAAAACTGAAAATATCTCAAAAGCCATTACTGTATCACTGTTTTTAGAGTATAAAGCCCTGACCGTGTTTTATTGTGATTCAGCAATTTTCCTCTTTTCAGCCTCAAGGTGCTTTTGACTTAAGCCATTAAAGAGAAAGCATTTTCTCTCCAAATGGTGCTTAGTAATATTTTGAAAATCTTCATTATAATACAGTCATTGTTCTAGGAGCTGAATCTGTTGACATTGCTGAACAAGGACAGGAGGAATGTTCTGTACTGGTTTTGCAGTAGTAGGGGCAGAGGGTTGGCAATACTGATTCTAAACTACTGTATTTTTTTCATAAAAAGACTAGTTGTCTTGTTTGGTAGCTTTGAAATGTCATTCTTCATTCATTGAATAGTAAGTTTTGCTGCAACGAGATGTAAATATAAGGAGCTAATCTGCAACGAGATGTAAATATAAGGAGCTAATCTAGCTTCTTTTAGGAGATTCCTGGGGAAAAAGGAAAAAAAAAAGTTTTTCCACCGTAAGACCATTGTTCAGAATAGGTGAATGTTTCCTTGTATTTTACATTTGTTGTAAGAATCATCTGTCTCTTAGACCTCAAGATAAATTTTATAGATCAAGATCCGCCATTGTATTAGGAGTAATCCTAGAATTGTTCTGTATGCTGTCAGCAAGGTATGTAACAATGGATTTGGGGGCGGACACCCCTCAGCATTTTGAAGTGATTTATCTCTTTAAAATGTTCATCTTAAAGTTCAAGTTATTACTACCTTTGTTATGCTAAGCTTAATATAATCTCTTAAGAGAAATACTCAAACAATATACATTTGCTCTCCGAACTTTAAAAGAAAGCCAGGTAACTGAACTAATGAAAGTCACTTGTTAAGCAGCTGGAACCAGAAATGGCTGAAAAGCAGGATTTCTGATTTGTGCCAAAACAGCCTGCAAAGCACAGTTTTTATATTTAGCTTCTTCAGCTTAGTGCTACTTGCTAATGCTGTGTTAATACCAGTGTGGTCTTTAGACAGTTTGAAAATACTTTTCCGCTGCGCCAAAGTCCTGCTCACAACTTGATACTTGCTAGTGAAACATGAGCAGTTAAATCTGTAGTTGAGCATGTCTTTAGATTTTCAGTTTTTTAGATTCTAGGCTTTGAAAAGAGCATATTAAAGCTACTGCACTCTTGGCAAATAATCCATGTCAAATTTGTCTGTCTTTATTGGCTTCTTGAGCTACACAGCAGTAGTACAGCTGCATTCATTTGAAAGCCGCAGGAACCCAAACAACTTCTCTCATCAAATATTTGAATATAATATATGCTTCTCATTAAAAATATAGCAAGCCTCCCTAGCTTCGGATGTTCATATTTGAGTATTTAGGAGTGGAAAAAAGAAAAAAATCGACACTCTCTCTGCCTGTTAGTTGAAGCTTCTCTATGTACATACTCTCAATATTTTCCACCTAATAATTTTCCACATCATTTTGGAGAGGTGAAGACTTTCAATTCTCCAAAATTAAGATTTTAGCTACTCAGTTTATTCTTTATTCTTTCTGTAAAAAGATTGTGGATGTGAAAGACTGTCTAAAGTACCTTCAGTTCTTTTTTTCCATAGCTGCTGTGCAATGAAAATTAGCAGAATCTGTGCAGTCTGCTGTCCTGTACCAATTGATATCAGCTTAGTTTTGCTGCCCTCTCTCTTGGGAAGGATTGGCAGCAGGGCAGCCAACTTGTCCCTCCTTTTACTTTGTACTGCCATGCTCTTTTTCTCCTTTCTCCTGTATACACATACATACTTGGCTGCAAAGTGGCAAGAGTACACGAGGAAAATGGCTGGTTGCCCTCACAGCTATCCAGCTCAATGGATGCTACAACCGACCACTTTTTTGCATATGTGATAAAGGAAGCAGGTGTTCTAGTCTCTTAGAAGTTGATTATGAACAGATATTTTTAATTAATAAGGTAATCTGTGTTTTTTGCCAGGAGACTATCATCTTCAGAAGTTGCTGCAGATTCAGTTGCCTTGCCATAAATTTGTATATACAGAATGATTATGTTTGTTGTGTCACTATTCCAGTATGTGCAATGTTTTCCTTAGAAGCTTTTCTAGCAAATAGTAAGTCTGATGCAGAATGCGCAAGTAAATGGCGGTGATTTTTGTAATAATATATGGTAAATAGAGTCAATTAAATTGTAAGATGTTTCTGTTTTAGAGTGAAATAGGAACCATCACTTTTAAAATCACTCTCAGGCAGGACCGTGCAGGCCAGAATGTAAAGCCTTGAAATTTTGCTAAGTAAATAATGCCAGGTATCAAAACAGCAGGAAACCTATTGCTTGTTTCAGATGCAGTTTTAAATTATCAGATTATCTAAAGTAGCAGCATATTAGAAAAACAGTTGTGTAGAGTAGTGTTTATTAAGGAGAATTCTGTTTTACCAATACTTATATTTAACATTATGAAAGTTTAAAATGTTTGAGAGAAACTTGGCCCTTATATTCTTATTATACTCTTGCTGCACTTTTCTGATCTTTCTACCTGTCTGGTTATCTTTCTTACTTTTCCTTCCAATCTGACAAACGAGGTCATGATAGCATAGCAAGCAATTCTAAAATTGATCAGTGTGTATTCATTGTAGAATTAGCTAGTGTATACACCAAGCATGCTCTCCCATGCTTGCTGCTACTAATAAAGAAATTTGATGCTGAAAGACATCTCTGGACAATCAATAAGCAGAAGTGGAACTTGGGGAGGAAAATCTGAAAACTACGAACAGTTTCCTATTTGTTGTGCCTAGTTGATAATAATACATTACCTTCCATCATTTCTGTAGTCGTCAATCTTCCTGTGAGTATCCTAAAATTAAAAGGAATATGGAGAATACAGTTGCCTATGAAGAGATTTTGAAAATGGGTTCTGTGCATAAAATTCAGCATTTAAGAAGGCATAGAAATGACTTGGATTGCAAGATACAGCTTGAGATACAAGTTTATATTGAGGAGAACGGGAAGCTGGGTAGGAAACAATTACTGACTAGTTCTGAGTAACAATTATTGGAGCAAGTTTAATAACCTCTTCAAATTATAGTAATACTTTTGAATCAGTCAGCTGGAGTCGTGCTGTTGGGCTCTGGGTTTTGTTTCTTCCTTGTATAAAGGCTTAAAGTATAGGTGTCTCAGTCACGTCTCTTTTTAAACTGAGTTCTATTAGCTGCAGTAAATCTGGATGTTTGTTAACAACTCTAAACTACCCCTGTTCCCTTTGCTGATAACTTCCCTGGTTTTGCTGCTGGTTTTTGGGCTGCCAGCTGAGTACAGCATGGCTCCAGCTGCAGCCATGAAAGGTACAATGCATTTTGTATAGATTCAGAAAGGACTTGAGAGGAACAAATCTTTCCTTAAAAGTGGCTTTTTAAAGACCAAGCCTTACTATGTAAAATTAGTGCAGCCAAGGTCTGACTACACTGTGACATGTGCTGAGGCAGGTGTACGCATCAGTTTTTGTATTCCCACTAGCGAGAATCATTAAAATAATCTGTAGGTCAAGTAATGATGTTCAAAGAGAAAAAGAGTGAAATGTATTCCTCACCATGTCTGGCACTTGTAGCTCTACCAATTCTGAGCCAGCTGCTGGAGACCAATTACTGCAAAAGTTTCAGCATGAAGTTGGAAAACTTTCCAAAAACCAAAAACCCCAAACCCCAGAAAAATAGAAAAAAGGCAAGCATTTTAATCTTTGCAAGGAGGAATTAAGCCTACATTTGGTGTGTTAGAGCTTTTAAATTGGGCTCATGTGCTTCAGGGTACAAGCTTGCTTTGCATGATGTTCTCTTATTGGAGCATGGCTTGCCTGGGCATTAAGCATGGGCTTGGAAGGCACTAGAATAGTTTGGAAATTAGGAGAACCAAATGGTGATACAGTGGATGTTCATTTATGCATAGTCTTGCTTAAATGACTCCTCTGAAGAAGCTGAAACAACACAACAGAAACAGCATTACAGGAGAGCAGTTAACCTCCCCAAAAGTGGAAACAGTACGTATAAACTTTTTCTTCTTTGGTATTCAGATCATCTGTTTTTGTCAAACAGATATATTTCTTATGTTGGCTTAAGAGTTTCAGATGAAAATTCTTAAGTTACTTGAAAAATACAGTGGAAGTGGTGCAGACTAGTCTGCCAGCCTGCTTCAGCTCTGAGGACACCAGTTTTCACGTTCTTTTGTCTCTAGGTGTCTGTGGGGATTTCATGCTTTCTCTTCAGGTCATATGATTGTTGTCAGGTTTCTCCATTTTGACTTCTGTACTGGTTTAAACCGGATGAGCCACAGGTAATTAGTTTGGCTTCATGAAAATTGTGTTGGCTGCTCCAGGACAAGAACAGATCTTGTGTTTCTCCCTATTTGAAGAGCAAGTACTGCAAAAGCAACAGCTGGGATGGGATATGCACTTGAAGGAAGAGTGCCAGCCCCCAGTGTTCTGCAAAAATTTCATTTGGTATGTAAATACCATTTTGTTTCCTTATGAAAATATAGCAAGTTTTTACTTGTCAGTCTGTTATCATTTACAGCCCCCTAGTGATGTGAAGCACTTAGATTATGTGAGGTAACCACTCCTAGCTCTTTTGTATTGTGAATCTATAGCACTCAGTTACAGTCTTGGTTGTCAAGCTGGCTGGGTTTTGTTGTTGTTCTTTAAATGCCTACCCTAAATTAATCTGAGAATTTGGTAAAGAGATTCTTGCCATTAAGAAAACTTGAACATAAAACATAATACTAATAAAATCAGGGAAAGTCAGGTTTGTGGCTTTAGGATAGAATCCTAAAGGATGCACTTGGTAGAGATTTTTTTTTTTATTTTCAATTGTGATCTTTCCTGTGGAGAGCTGACAAATTGCCCTTACATTCTTTGAAGGTGTCTGAATTTTACCATTCCTATCGTGAAATTAGTGCAGCAGCCAAAGACAGTCTGCAAATAGGGTTGCAGGTTTTTATTTTAGAATTTTAGCTATTGTGCTGAATAATAGAGAGTAATACTGGAAGGTACATTATCCTAAGGCAAAATAAACTAGAATTATGTGACTTCTGATAGACATTTAACTAAAAAATAGTTAAAATCTACTAATGAATGAATGTTGTTTCAGTGCTACACACTACCTGCACCATTAGAAGGTTCTCCCTGATGTCTAGGCCAAGCTTGCTGAAGTAATTTTCTTGGGGTATTCATGCTGTCCCAACTCATTAGAAATGAAGTGCTAAATTCTTGTGTTTCCATTAAAATTCCTCTTTTTTAATTGCTCATTCTTTCACAATTTTTATCTCTTGGGATGATGTTTCTCTGACTTATAAACAATAAGGTAGTCATTCATATTACATGAGCAAGACTTTTTTTGGAGATATTAAGAAGATGGGTGTGAGTTGGGAGAGGAAGGAACTTGTTGCTTTTGTGTCTGCTTCCATCTGTCCCAACACTTTTAGTGTGTGGAATTGGGGGAGTGTTCTAAGAATAGAAGCAGATGAAAAGCCACAGCCGAAAGAGTGTATGTGAGCAGTGGTGATTGCACTGGTTTTATGGAGTTACCTTTCAGTTTGATTTTTATTGGGGACTTTCATGCAGATTATACAAAAAAAAAAAAAAAGGGAAGAAATTTATACTAACTTGAAATTTGTGTTATTTGTTTTCTCCTGTGATGGACTGACCTCAATGCTGTGGTTCAATGGACTGATAGTTTTGGTTTTGCAACGTACAGTCCCTGATTTGTTATATTGATCTGAATTTGTAGGTCACAAAATCAGATACTGTGCTTAAGCTGTGATTTAACTGAGATTTGGCTTGTATCATTACACACAGTTCTTCAGCTCTTGCAACTTTAAAAATGAAGCAGAGAAAAAGAATGTGGTATTAAAAATGCCTGTGAAACTATTTGAATACTAAGCATGTGCATTTTCCAAAGTGCTTGATGAGTAACATGCATCCCTGTAAAAGCCTTGATATGGTGTTTGCAAGGATGTGCTCATAGAGGGAGAGAGGTCAGAGATGGGGATGATGCTGTGCTTTTTAAAATCTCCAAGAAACTGCATGGAATTCAGCCCCCAGTATGTCTTGAATCTATTTTCATCTGACTCAGAATCTCTCTTTTTTTTTTTTTTTTTTTGGTTAATCATTAAGTATGGTCACGTTCTTTTTTTGACACCAAGGATTAGATCTGTAATTATCGTTCATGGCTTTGAACAGTGATATTGTGTCAAGGTCCTGTTGCTGACTTGTCTGCTTCATCCAATACTTTTGCAGACAGAACTTAATTCTAATTTTAGCATGATTACTGAGGAAACAAGGTGTCTGTGAGTTTTATCTCTTCCATTCTTAATCTCTCTGCAGAATGTATTTTAGCATATGACCAGTTTCAAACAAAATTGATGTAGACACAGAGTTTTAATAGTCAAGTCCCTAACACTTCATGAAAGTAGGCAGATGGACAGGTGAAGATGACCTATCTTTTCTCCCAAGATCCAAAAGTGAGCAATCGTTATAAAAGGATCATCTATAAGACACCAGAGAATCTAGTCAAAAAGAATCCACGGAAACCAAGATCCATATAAAACTGTTTTCTCCATACTGATCATGGAAGATTACTTCAGTGAGCTGTCATCCTTATAGAGTTTTGGAGAACCTGAAAAGAGATAGGGCAGTTACAAAACTGACAAGAAGATTTTTCCTGAAAAGAAAATGGTTTCAGATTTTAACTTGTTTATGCATTTGACTACTCATTATCGATGCCTGTAATTGTCTGATGCACAGGGTAGATATTAGGGAATATTGGGGTAGAGACTAGGGAGATTAGGGAACAGTTAAGTACAATGGATATCTGCAAGTCCATGGGTGCTGATGGGATGCAGCCATAGGTGTTGAGGGAGCTGTTAGAAGTCATTGCTGGGCCACTCTTCATCATCTTGGAAAGGTCCTGAAGAACAGGCGAGGTGCCCAAGGACTGGAGGAAAGCCACTGTCATCCCAGCCTTCAAAAAGGACAAGAAGGAGTACCTGGGAAAAAACAGGCTGGTCAGCCTCACCTCCATCCCTGGAAAGATCATGGAACAGTTAATTCTGGGCATCATCTCAAAGCATATGGAGGAAAAGAAAGCTATCAGAAGTAGTCAACACGGATTCACCAAGGGGAAATCATGTCTGACTAAGCTGATAGCCTTCTATGATGGTATGACTGGATGGGTAGATGAAGGGAGGGCGGTGGCTGTTCAGCAACGCTTTTGACACAATCTCCCACAGCATTCTCGTAGGGAAGCTTAGGAAGTGTGGATTAGATGAATGGACAG